>JAYESA010000005.1:60010257-60032757 GCA_036927795.1 Iris macrosiphon
CGGGTGGAGACAAATCCACTACCAATGACTATATCCAAAACTAAAATGAGAGAGGAGTATAAAATCTTCAATATAAAATAATGTGAAGACAGAAGTGTATCAGCTAAAAGAATCCATCGCAAGATAATCAACGATGCTCAGAAGGTAAGACCTCCTCGACAGAAAGGAATGCTTCAGGTCCAGGCCCGTACTCCTGCAAATACTCAAGAGCAGATACACCTGGCAGAGGACCAGGTCCTCAGAGGGACGTAACAAGATACAGAAAATACGAGCCAACTTGAATACAGTAAACATGCATATAATTTGAAAATAGATAAGTACGCTGTACAAGACAATCTATATGAATGCAAAATGAGGACAACTTTTCGACGTATGGGCAAGGGTAGTCTACTCGATCTAAGCCTCACAACTCACACACCCGTCTAGAACATCAGAAATCGACATACCTCTGGGGTAGCGACCAGCGCGACTCTACAGAAATCGACATACCTCTGGGGTAGCGACCAGCGCGACACACGCCCGTAGTGCGAGCTATATACTACGGTTTACTAGAGTGGTTAAAAGCCCATACGCCTAATAATTGTCCTCTAATGATACTAGGTGCTATGTGTGTGTCAACATATCTAATAAATAGTAATGACTGAAGGAAAACTACACATGCAAGAATTATACAGAAATGCAATATAAACAGAAATATACTAAGCATGTAAAATACTGTAAACAATTTCGCAAGGTATCTTGCCTGGCAAGAAGCTGCAAAATGTAGTGTCCCAATGTCAACACCAAGAGTCAGAAGCTACGGCCTCAGAATGAACGTCTCCGGATGCTGAAATAAACATCACCAACGTTTCCAGAATGAGCAAAATAGCTAAAAGCACACCCCTTTCGTCCAATTTGGACACAGGGGCAAAACGGTAATTTCGGACAAAAGTGGGGTCCACGTGTGGCCCACTTTGCACCGAAAAGCGTACCGAGGGTAACAGTCTCTAAATGGGATAAACTATAGGTCAAACAACTCTAAATGTCAATACGAACCCAACGGTATGTCCAAATGTGGATTTCGATGGGCCGAACACAATTTTGTCCAAAAAGTCAACTAGGGGCCCGCCAATTGGCGATCTGGTCAACCGTCTCAGAATTGCGTGAAAATTGGGTCACAGGACCAGCGCGTTACCACGAGTCCAGTGGCGCAAGTTTCGTCGCAATCTGACAAGCGTGCACAAAATACGTGCGAGTTCCACAAAAAAATTGTGATACGGTGTATGTTCGCGGATACGGCCTGATTCCGGCGCGCACACGCGTCCGAATCAGTCCCCACGAATTTTTTCGTGTCCGATTATGCAGCGTGCACCATTCGGTACACTTGGCACACGGCGGGGCCGTCCCGTTTGGCGGGGCGCGCTCCGATCTCCAACTTTTGGAAAACCGGAAAAAGTGGGTGCGCGCAGTTTTGTGACGAATATAATTCTATCCACAGCGACTAATAGCACAAGGTTTTTATACAGAAAATAAACTAGGTCATGTAATCTACAGATATCAAAAAGAATCATCGAATTCGGATCTCTGTGGTGGGAGATACGAACTCGACAATATGGATGGTCATTCTGGAATTCTGCGATTACAGAATTCTGTCTGCTCGCCCGACTTGGGCGCTGTTTTTCACCTAGGGGCACACGTTTTCCGAGGTAGGCTATAAAACAAATATTGGAGAGGGTTGAGGGAAGATCATACCTATGAAGACGGAACAGCGTTTGGTCGAGCGAGTCAACGGAAAAATACGCCGGAGCGAAGGTGCTTCGAGTGGGAGACTGCAGTTCGCGATGTCGGCGTTGACGGGATGGTTGGATGGCTTGGGGAGGCTTCTCTAGCTGTGGTGACGGCTCTAGATGGGAAGGGGAAGTCTGGAGTTTTAGGTTAGGGTTTTGGAGAGCTATTATATATATATATATATGTTATATATATTGAGAGAGAGAGGAAGTCGGATGGGTCCGCGGGTTTTAATCGGGTTGAAGAGTCTGGAAGCTGCGGTTTCCTATTGGCGCTGTGTGCGCGCCAATTACAGCAAGGCGGGTCCCCACAAATTGTTGTAATCGGAGGAATTGAAGCCTGCTGGTATAGCAAAGCTTCTAAAGGACTTAAGATTCAAGTAGTAGTTATTAATATATATATTATACTTATTATATTAGTATTATTATTATATACTTATTTAATTTTTCTTTTCTTTTTTTTTCTTTTCACTTATATATATACATACATATATATATATATATACATACATATATATATATATATATATATATATTCACACATAAGAAAATTTATAGATTAGGGTAATGCACATCGTTAGGCTAGCAACTGCTCAAGGGGTCTCCTACATGGAATAAATTCCTAAAAATTTCTGTTGGTCCCATAAATCATCTAAGTGCCCGAACACCTAAAATAAAAATAATTAAAAATCTATTTCTCCTATTTAGCACATAATTACCATAATTAATTTATTAATTAATAAAAAAATAATAAATACAATTTTTTTTTTAAAATAGGGGTTTTACATTCTACCCAACTTACAAAAATTTCGTCCTCGAAATTGACACTAACCCATATTCATAATGATAACTATAACTATTACATTACATTGGTATCTAGTAGGACTCCTAAAACTCATGGTCTGCCATTCTAACACTTTCTCATCTATTGTCCATACACTATCCTATCATCCTCTAACCTGTCTACACTACCCAGCTTACAAGAATTCTACTAGTGGTCATCTTCTTTGAAGCTATTGTCTAGATTGTAAGGCAATTATATTTATTGGGTCGAGAATCTTGGGATACCTGTCTGGAATCTCATGACTATGACTTTTTCCCATAACCGTCAAGTATCATAGTCTAATACTGCCTCGCCACCTGGCCAGTATGGCTGCAAGTAATTCGACTACTTCTACCATAATCGTCTGGCGGCAACTGTCGCTACCTTGCCAGCGATTTGTCATAGTCATCAGTTCGTAACAAGTGCCTTCAACTCTTTCCTAGGCATAGTCTAAGTTTTTAGGGAGACACTTAAGGTCTTGACTAACTATTAGGGGTATGATCTAGCTCAAATGATCTAACAATTTCTACTAGGCTACATGGTGCTACTTAAGGGTTAAACTACTAAAGAATACAGATATTGTTATAGTGCATATATATTAAGAACTCATCCTTAGTTATCAAGCATTACTAACACATTTATGTTTAACTAACAAAATAGGGGTGAGGTTGATATCAAACAATTCATAATGGCACGAAAGATATGACTATGATAGGAAGAGTTACGCACGAGGTAAGGAATGAATATAAAAGGAGGAGATGAGTCACCCAAGAGGGCGAGATAAGGATAGGGAAAAAAAATACTACTACTGCTACTCACGTCATCCATTGGCATCGCGTGTATGCCACCTGGGTAAAATATACCTACATCCTCATAACTGCTAAACTACCATATATATAATTCTACAGCTATTTGTGCATCCAAGAGCTTGTGTCACAATGGGGTTATGAGTATGCAAAGACAGTTATAACTGAAAGGTCGTACCTGTATCTACGGTTTCATGTGTCTGCTCTCCCATACTTGTCATAATGAGTGCTTGGCCTTGTCCTTGGTTGTTCAACTGGGGCCTAGTCCCCTCCATTTGTGCAGACTGTAGAAGCAGTGGTGGGTCCCTTTGGTCTTCTATACTTGAGGGTGTATGCGGTGTTCCTGATTTTAATTCCATAGACCCCGGGTTCTGCTGTGGACATTCTCGAGCTTGATGGTGACTTGATCCACATACCATGCACAATCCCAATCGGCGACGACAATCTCTATGAATATGACCCGGTATACCACAAAAGTTACAAGTACGATGCCCCTTGGTTGGATATGGTGCAGCACTATCTGATTGCTGGCGTGTCAAAGGGTGTCGAATGGGTCCTCCTTGCTGTATCCTTACTGGTCCTTGGTGACTTCTCTGTTGAATTCCGTTTCCCTTGCTGATGGCCTCCTGGATCCTGGCCTCTGTCAATAGCTCGGCATAAGAGATCCGGGACTGGGAGCTAGTGTAGTGCTGGAGCTCCTGAGTCAGCCCGCGGTGAAACCTCTTAGCCTTCTCCAAGTCATTAGGTATTAGGACTGTGCCAT
Organism: Iris macrosiphon; assembly: GCA_036927795.1. Lineage (NCBI taxonomy): Eukaryota > Viridiplantae > Streptophyta > Magnoliopsida > Asparagales > Iridaceae > Iris > Iris macrosiphon. The sequence goes on from JAYESA010000005.1 coordinate 60,014,416, forward strand.
ACTTACTGAGACGGCTAAACTCTGCGTCATACTCATCAACCGTCTTGTCTCCTTGTTCTAGATGGAGGAACTGATCGTACAATGCGTCCCTTACTGTATCCGGGAAGTACTTTCTCTCAAAGCATTCCAAGAATTGTTCCCAAGTCTGTCGCGTACCCAACTGGCGCTCCATTGATTCCCACCAGTGATGCGCGTTGCCTTCTAACCGAGTCCTCACGCCTATCATCCATAGGTCAGAAGGTAATTGTGATGCCTCTAACAACTTCTTGGTATTGGCAATCCAGTTTGTGGTCTCCTCTGGACTTTCATTGCCCTTATATGGCTTAGGGCCCATCTGCACAAAGTCTTTGACTGAACCAACCCGAGCTTGTGGTACTGAAGCTAGTGCCTGGGTTGGTACAGGGACTAGTGCAGCCATTCTCTCAAGTGCTGCCAGAAATTCTAGCCTTTGCTCTGCTGTTTGCTGCCTCTGCTCGGCTGCCTGCTGCCTTTGTTCCTGCATTATCATCTGGAAGAATTGGAACAGCTGTGTCTGGCCATCCTGCGGTGCTAGTGGAGCTGGAAATGTCCCATTAGGTATCATGGAAGGAGTTGATGGAATTTGATTGTTAGTCAGTCCATCCGGTCCGGGAAGAAGAGGTGTCGTTGAGGTCACTCCGGGTGATTGGTCGTCGTCCCCTGGAGGCGTGTTGTCCCCTGTGGCGGCATGCCCGTTATTCAAATTCATCTCTCTGCAAGAGATGGACGAAGGATTAAGAAGAGTACATGAATCAAGCAGGATGCAAGAACTTAAGTAGGACATGTTGGAAGGAAGGTAAGTTATAATCAAGTGTGGATGAGATCTATAATTCTAATCCTAGGTGCAGGCCCGCTCGGTACAGTTACGTAACCGAACGGCTAACTTGACCTGCATGGGCCACCACAAAAATATGTCACGTCCCAGTCCCAAATACGTAGGACTAGGAGCACGTAAGCATGCCAGCCGCATGGATATGGCAACTCCAATATATGGAAACCATAACCCATACGTACGCTGTAATATGAATATAAACTCACACGTGGGATATATAATGTCACAAGTCACAGATATGCTAATCTCATCCACACAACAAGTCATAGAAAAGAAATACTAAACTAGAATAAGGAGTCTGAAATATCTAAAGTAATAGTCGGGTGGAGACAAATCCACTACCAATGACTATATCCAAAACTAAAATGAGAGAGGAGTACAAAATCTCCAATATAAAATAATGTGAAGACAGAAGTGTATCAGCTAAAAGAATCCATCGCAAGATAATCAACGATGCTCAGAAAGTAAGACCTCCTCGACAGAAAGGAATGCTTCAGGTCCAGGCCCGTACTCCTGCAAATACTCAAGAGCAGATACACCTGGCAGAGGACCAGGTCCTCAGAGGGACGTAACAAGATACAGAAAATACGAGCCAACTTGAATACAGTAAACATGCATATAATTTAAAAATAGATAAGTACGCTGTACAAGACAATCTATATGAATGCAAAATGAGGACAACTTTTCGACGTATGGGCAAGGGTAGTCTACTCGATCTAAGCCTCACAACTCACACACCCGTCTAGAACATCAGAAATCGACATACCTCTGGGGTAGCGACCAGTGCGACTCTACAGAAATCGACATACCTCTGGGGTAGCGACCAGCGCGACACACGCCCGTAGTGCGAGCTATATACTACGGTTTACCAGAGTGGTTAAAAGCCCATACGCCTAATAATTGTCCTCTAATGATACTAGGTGCTATGTGTGTGTCAACATATCTAATAAATAGTAATGACTGAAGGAAAACTACACATGCAAGAATTATACAGAAATGCAATATACACAGAAATATACTAAGCATGTAAAATACTGTAAACAATTTGGCAAGGTATCTTGCCTGGCAAGAAGCTGCAAAATGTAGTGTCCCAATGTCAACACCAAGAGTCAGAAGCTACGGCCTCAGAATGAACGTCTCCGGATGCTGAAATAAACATCACCAACGTTCCCAGAATGAGCAAAATAGCTAAAAAGCACACCCCTTTCGTCCAATTTGGACACAGGGGCAAAACGGTAATTTTGGGCAAAAGTGGGGTCCACGTGTGGCCCACTTTGCACCGAAAAGCGTACCGAGGGTAACAGTCTCTAAATGGGACAAACTATAGGTCAAACAACTCTAAATGTCAATACGAACCCAACGGTATGTCCAAATGTGGATTCCGATGGGCCGAACACAATTTTGTCCAAAAAGTCAACTGTGGGGCCCGCCAATTGGCGATCTGGTCAACCGTCTCAGAATTGCGTGAAAATTGGGTCACAGGACCAGCACGTTACCACGAGTCCAGTGGCGCAAGTTTCGTCGCAATCTGACAAGCGTGCACAAAATACGTGCGAGTTCCACAAAAAAATTGTGACACGGTGTATGTCCGCGGATACGGCCTGATTCTGGCGCGCACACGCGTCCGAATCAGTCCCCACGAATTTTCTCGTGTCCGATTATACAGCGTGCACCATTCGGTACACTTGGCACACGGCGGGGCCGTCCCGTTTGGCGGGGCGCGCTCCGATCTCCAACTTTTGGAAAACCGGAAAAAGTGGGTGCGCGCAGTTTTGTGACGAATATAATTCTATCCACAGCGACTAATAGCACAAGGTTTTTATACAGAAAATAAACTAGGTCATGTAATCTACAGGTATCAAAAAGAATCATCGAATTCGGATCTCTGTGGTGGGAGATACGAACTCGACAATATGGGTGGTCATTCTGGAATTCTGCGATTGCAGAATTCTGTCTGCTCGCCCGACTTGGGCGCTGTTTTTCACCTAGGGGCACACGTTTTCCGAGGTAGTCTATAAAACAAATATTGGAGAGGGTTGAGGGAAGATCATACCTATGAAGACGGAACAGCGTTTGGTCGAGCGAGTCAACGGAAAAATACGCCGGAGCGAAGGTGCTTCGAGTGGGAGACTACAGTTCGCGATGTCGGCGTTGACGGGATGGTTGGATGGCTTGGGGAGGCTTCTCTGGCTGTGGTGACGGCTCTAGATGGGAAGGGGAAGTCTGGAGTTTTAGGTTAGGGTTTTGGAGAGCTATTATATATATATATGTTATATATATTGAGAGAGAGAGGAAGTCGGATGGGTCCGCGGGTTTTAATCGGGTTGAAGAGTCTGGAAGCTGCGGTTTCCTTTTGGCGCTGTGTGCGCGCCAATTGCAGCAAGGCGGGTCCCCACAAATTGTTGTAATCGGAGGAATTGAAGCCTGCTGGTATAGCAAAGCTTCTAAAGGACTTAAGATTCAAGTAGTAGTTATTAATATATATATTATACTTATTATATTAGTATTATTATTATATACTTATTTAATTTTTTTTTCTTTTTTTTTTCTTTTCACTTATATATATACACACATATATATATATATATATATATATATATATATATATATATATATATATATATATTCACACATAAGAAAATTTATAGATTAGGGTAATGCACATCGTTAGGCTAGCAACTGCTCAAGGGGTCTCCTACATGGAATAAATTCCTAAAAATTCCTGTTGGTCCCATAAATCATCTAAGTGCCCGAACACCTAAAATAAAAATAATTAAAAATCTATTTCTCCTATTTAGCACATAATTACCATAATTAATTTATTAATTAATAAAAAAATAATAAATACAAATTTTTTTTTTAAAATAGGGGTTTTACAGATCTCTCCGATCTTTCCGACTAATGAGGTTGTAGCATTGCTCCCTCCGTGCCCTGCATGTAAAAATCAGTCTCCCGCTACGCACGGTACAGACAAAACTTCGGACAAAGCCTCAGCGCTAATCCAGAAGTATCCACTGCGCTCTACGCGTAGAAACCAGTCTCCCGCTACGCGCGGTACAGACAAAACTTCGGACAAAGCCTCAGCGCTAACCCAGAGGTGTCCACTGCGCTCTACGCGTAGAAACCAGTCTCCCGTCCGTGGCGGAATAGACAAAACTTCTGATGATGCCTCAGCGCCTAATCAGAAGTACAAAGCACGCTCCGCGCGTAAGACAACATCTGACCTCGATGGGGAACCAGATGACACCCGTGATCTCCGCAAGGGAAAGCAAGCGGCGAGCTACTTAACTTCTCGGCATTCACGCCAGCAAGGGAACAATCTACCCGCCCTCCAAATTACGCGAGAAGCTGATGGCCGCCTGAGGACATCCTCAGCCTTACGCCAACCAGAGCGAAGCTCTAAATTACGCCAGGCGAAGTCCCTAAGCGTACAGAAGGCTCGATTGACGAAAAGACACGCTCCTCGGAGATTATCCGCCACCCAAATGGCCAATCTTTTGTATACGGGTGGCACAAGGAAGACTATGGTCCCCATCGTCCGCAAACCTACCACGGCGAACCGAAAGAACGAGCAGTCTTTTTCGTCTTCTTCTGCAAATTCTCCTGACCTGCGCAAATATCTAATCCAGAAATGCAAGGAGAGAGAATCTTCCGGCATGGCTATTACGCCTCCTAGCGAGCACTGTTGTGATGGTCATAGGATTGTAATTAATTGCTGCTGTTCTAAAGCAAAACGGCCAGTTTTCGACCGACTGAGCTACTCTCCATCTTTCCTAGAAGAAGAGCCCACGCATGCATCTGTGAACATGGCTTCGCATATAACTGGAGGAAGCTCAGGCTCAAGACGTCCGTCCTCTAGAACTCTGAGCCGAAGGAGATCCAACATACTCCTCAGAGACAATGAAGATGGGGTGTTCCAGAACACTCGTTCGAGGTCACAACAACTGACTTCGTACTCCTCTGATTCCGACGCTGGGGGTCGCAATTCTCCCGAATCAAATACTGAGAGTATAGAGTCAACTTCTACAGCGACCTATACGCATCCTTCGATGATGCCCAGGGAAATGGGAGTATACGCCATTGGAGATGAACATGAGGAAGCTTCGCCGTCAGGAAGCGAGGATCAGCGCATCTCTACACTGGAGACGTCTCTGAAACGAATGCAATCCATGATGGAGAACATGCACCAGATGATGCTGACTCAACAGGCGGCTGCTATGGCTCAAACATCAGTCCCGCCAGCACAGATACGTGTGGGGGTGGACTTGCCACCATCCAACACGGTCCAAGAACCTGCTCTAGATCAAGAGTCAGCTGGTCCTCCAATTCCTCACTCAGAGAATGCATTACCTCCTGCGGGAGTCACGATACAACCAACTCTGCACCAATCCGTGGTCTCGCTGCCGGCTGAAAATCCGATGCAAGCAGTACGGGAGTTGAAAGCCCAATTCGATGCCTTGAAGCACAAAGATCAGCTCAAGAAGTTGGGAATCAACCAGCCTTACCCGGCTATCTGGGAAGAGGTCCCTTTCCCTCCAAGGTACAAACCTCAGACTATGGCTCTGTACGAGGGGAAAACATCGCCAAGTCAGTACATGAACTATTTCAGTATGATGACGGTGTTGCTACAAGGGAATGACGCCCTCCTCACTCGGGTGTTCAAGGGCTGTCTCTCAGGAGTGGCTTACCAGTGGTACCGCAGCCTGGCGGACAACTGCATTACTTCCTTCGAAGACTTTAAGGCTTTATTCTTCACACGATTCTACGAGGGAGGAATGGACATGTCTATGTCCTCTCTCATCGAAGTCAAGCAGAGAAAAAAGGAGGACGTTCGTACCTTCATCGAACGTTTTCGTCAAGCCACGCTACAGATGCCTCCAGGAGTTCCAGACTCTGCGTTGGTAGACATTTGCAGGAAGAACCTCCTTTCCGTGGTCTCGGTGTTCACAGGACCATATCAGTTCCATGACTGGCCCTCGTTCATCATCTCAGCAGTGGCCGCCGATGACAACAGTCGCAAGGCGCGTGACAATGACATTATGATCTCTACCTCCGACAGAGGCAAAAGGTCATCCCCCAACGGCGACCATCCTCGCAGTTCCAAAGGAAAAGAAGCTCTGGCAATCAATACGTCCAGACAAAAGACTGCGGCAACCACGCAGACGAAACCTGGGACTTCCAGGCCCGTCGAAGTATACTCTTTCGACGACGACGATATTCCGAGTATATTCGAGTGTCTCGTCAAGAGTGGCAAGATCACCCTTCCGGAGGAGAAGCGACCCAGTGAAGCCGGCAGTGCCAACAACCCCAAGTACTGCATCTTCCACAGATACGTACACCATCCGACCAAGGCGTGTTACATACTGAAAAGGAAGATCCAGGGGCTGATCGATGCTAAAGTCATCACTCTGCATAACACCGAGAAGACGGTCACGACCAATATGATCTCCCTGCAATTTGGCAATCTGCCTCCCCAGGAAGTCCCAGACGGTGTGACACCTATTTCCCGGACAACGATGAACATCGTCAATCTTCCTCCGGCTAGGGGTCAAAATCATAACCTGGTACCCTTAACCACCCGGTGGGGCGAGATCATGTGGGTTCATCCGAATTTAGTATCGGAGCTCGAGGAAGAGACTAATGCTGCTAAGGCTAAGTCTAGGAAGAACTCCAAATGCAAGCCATGCCATATGGCTGCAACTTCTTCGCCATCAGACGAAGACGAGGCTTTGGCCGCAACCCGTTCAGGGAAAGCTTACCTCAAGGACTATGGAGCGAGTCCGGAAGATGCATCCTGAAGACGAGAAGCATACAGCCTTCCGGACACCACTGGGGGTATATCGCTATACGGTCATGCCCTTCGAGTTGAAGAACGCCGGAGCTACTTACCAACGGGCTATGAGTAACATATTCCACAAGCATTTACGTAAAACAGTAGAATGTTACATAGACGATATAGCTGTCAAAAGCCGCCTCAGTGTCAATCACATCCAAGACTTAAAGACGGTATTTGAGCTGATGCGCCAACATCAACTCAAAATGAATCCTACAAAGTCCTTTCTGGGTGTATCTAGTGGCAAATTTCTGGGATTCGTCATTACCGCCAAAGGCATTCAAGTAGACCCTGATAAAGTCAAGGCCATCTTGGAAATGCGACCACCCCGTAATCTGAGGGAACTCAGGGGATTTCAAGGTCGTCTGGCCTATATCCGGAGATTCATATCCAACCTCTCTGGAAGATGCCAGTCTTTTTCTCGCCTCATGAAGAAAGGCGTATCCTTCATATGGGACGAAGCCTGTCAGCAAGCGTTCGGGGATATCAAGCGCTACCTCACCAGTCCGCCAGTTCTGGTGCCTCCTGTCGTAGGAAGACCATTCTTCCTGTACGTTCGAGCGATGGACCATTCTCTGGGAGCTCTTCTCGCGCAGAAGAACGATGCGGGACATGAACAGGCTATCTACTATCTAAGTAGAATGATGATCGGAGCTGAGCACCGGTACAATCCGGTAGAAAAAGAATGTTTGGCTCTGATGTTCGCTATCCAGAAGATGCGACACTATGTCACCGGCCAGACTATTCACATCATCTCCAAGATCAATCCTCTTCGGGTACTGATGAACAAGCCAAGTGTTCTTAACTCCCGACTCGCAACTTGGGCGATGTTATTGACACCATATGACATGGTGTACGTCCCTCAGAAGTCCATCAAAGGCCAAGCATTGGCTGACTTCCTAGCTGCTCATCCGATCCCAGAGGCCTCCAAATTATGCGAGGACATTCCCGACGAGGTTGCAGAATGTAGTTCCGCAATGGAAAGTGACGCATGGCAACTATTCTTCGACGGCGCCTCCAGGACTGGTCCCAAAGGAAACGTGGTTTCAGGGGTAGAAATTATTCTGGTTACTCCCGATAAACTCGTCATCTATCGAGCATACTCTCTTAACGAGCCCTGTTCCAACAATGTGGAGGAGTATAACGCTCTACTAATCGGGCTCCAAGTCGCTAAAGAGCTGGGGGTCGAATCTCTGGAAGCTTTTGGTGATTCTCTGCTTATCGTCAATCAAGTCAGGGAAATATATGAAGTCCGGAATCCAGACCTCATCCCCTATCACCAAGCAACGGTCGAGATAGCCGTGACATTCAAAGGATTCTTCCTAGAGCACGTACCTCGATCTCAGAATCTGGAAGTCGATGCCCTAGCCAGTCTAGCTGCCGATTTAGCTACTCCTATAAGAAGGCAGAATTCGATAATCCTTCTTAACAGAGATCTATTTTGCGTGAAGAACAACGCTCACATCGAACGCAGTTACGCTGTGAACACCGATCCTCCTACGAGAGATTGGAGAAGTCCCTTTATAGATTTCGTGGCATACGGAATCTTGCCGGAAGACCCTAAAGAAGTAGCATCCGTCAAAAGACGATCATTACGCTTCTACTTCGATGCATCTTCATAATGCCTATATCGCCGGACCTACGACGGACTGCTATTGAGATATCTTTCTAATGATGAAGCACAACAGATTGTCCGCAAAGCTCACGACGGCGTATGCGGGGCGCATCAACCCGGTCCTAAGCTACAGGATCGTATCAGGAGAATGGGCTATTACTGGCCCACTATGATCGCAGACGCAATCAAGTATGCCAAACGATGCAAGGCCTGTCAGGTCCATGCAGACTTCATACACCAGCCGTCTGAACATCTACATCCTATGGTTGCATCCTGGCCTTTCGAAGCATGGGGTATGGACATCATTGGTCCTATTCACCCGTCTTCTTCCAGAGGTCACCAGTTCATACTGGCCATCACGGATTACTTCTCCAAATGGGCAGAGGCGATCCCTCTCGCTGAGGTAAAAACATCCAATGTGATTAGCTTCATCAAGCATCATGTCATTTATCGATTTGGGATTCCCCGAAGGATAATCCATGACAATGGGCCTCAGTTCATCAGCCAAGCGTTTCATCGATTTTGCGATAAAAATCGGATACAAAATATCGCCTCTACGGCGTATTATCCAGCAGCTAATGGTTTGGCAGAAGCCTTCAACAAAACCATTATCAAACTCTTGAAGAAGTTTGTCTCTTCAAACAAAAGAGATTGGAACGAGAAGCTGGGAGAATGTCTCTGGGCATACCGCACAACGGTCCGAGCACCGACAGGTTGCACCCCGTTCTCACTGGTCTACGGGAGCGAAGCAGTTCTTCCCATCGAAATCCAAATTCCGTCACTCAGGATAGCAGTCGCCAATGAGTTAACTCGGGAAAAGAATGACCTTTTAAGGCTTCAAGAGCTAGAAGGAATAGACGAGAAACGCCTTCAAGCTCAACAGAGCATCGCGTTCTATCAAGCGCGCATTTTCAGAGCTTTTAATCAAAAAGTAAAGGAAAGAGTGTTCAAAGTTGGCGAGCTAGTCTTAGCTGTAAGAAGGCCAATGATTCTCACTCACAGAAGCAAGGGCAAATTTCAGCCCAAATGGGAAGGCCCCTACGTGATCGAGACAACGTTCTTAAACGGCACTTACAGGTTAGCCCAGCCTAATGGAGACCTACTAATGGCTCCTATCAATGGCAAATTTCTGAAAAGGTACTATGCTTAAACTCCTCTGCTCAAGTGGAATAAAGGCGAAAATCTCATTCTGACAAAACTACTTCCGAAACGAAACTAGTTGGGTCGTACTCTATCATGTCCATATGACCTCTGAATAGATACGCCTTGCTAAAAAAGGGTTTACCGAGAGACTATTACGTCCATACTACCTCTGATATTACTTTCACCCAAACCCGTCATTTATATTCCGAAATGACGGGTCCACAAAGTCAGATAAAAAGCCTCTTTATTATTCCCCAAAAAAGAGCGGAAGTACATTAAAAAGCAAAAGCAAAAGTACATCATGAAGGGGGAGCGGCCAAATCGCGAATCTGCTGCGCCAGTCTGGCCATCTTCTCATTCCTGGAATCCAAGACATCAGCGCGGGCCCGCTCCAGCCGTGCCTCGTCATTAATCAAGAGAGTTAGCTCGGCTCTAGCTCGAAGGAAACCAGCTCGGGCGACATCCTTCCTCGCCAAGTTCTGTTTTGCTATGACCAGTCGGCCATTCACCACATCGAGACCACTCCTTCGCTAATGCGACCTCAGCCTCCAACTTACGGACCCTCGCTTCATTTTTCTCATGTTCAGCTTTACTCTTGGCCAACTGGGGAACAACACACTCTAAGAGGGTGTGCTCGTCGCTCATCTCCTGCTGCCGCATCTCGAGGGACCTGCTCAGAGCTTCCAACTCTCCCAGCCTTGCAGTCAGCGAGTCGTATTCATCCTGGACCAAATCGTCAACACTATCTTGGGATAGCTGCGAGTATTCGTTAATGGGTTGCTCCAAGCCATTAACTACCTACATACGTCAAAGGCTCTCCATTAATCATGCTCAGCAGCATTCGCTCGCCCTGAGCCGATATCAGAATTGCCCTTCCTTCGGGGTACTGGGGCCCGGAGATAGGAAATGTACGTGTAACAGATCCTCCAAATAGTTGGAGTGCAGCATCCCGGCGGCAGAGCCCATCACTTCAGCCAGTGGAGACTCATGCAATTTAACTGCAAAAGTACCACAAGAAACACGTCAGTTCCTAACTAGACATTTCGGGACTTGCAGCATCCGTAAAAAAGGAAAAACAACAGTCCGTGCTCTACGCCGAGACTGTGAAACTTGATGAGCCTTTACGCTGGAATCCATTTCCTTAAAAAAATGTAAAATTCAAGGTTGGCAGTATACGGTCTGTGCTTTACGCCAGATTGATTAAATTGAGTTATTACGCCAGGATTTCCATCCACAAGCATAAAACTCAAATTTTAATGGTATACACCAAGTTTTCGGCAGTCAAAGCTTTTACCCTCAATTGCGAAAAAATAGAGTTTTTACGCTGACACATTAGGAATGTGGGCGTAAAAAGATAAAACGTCTCCGTGCTTCATCTTCCTCAAAGAGGCTATCAGCACAGAAGACGACCTAGTGCGGTCACGTTCAACGTGTGCGAAGGATTTTTCAGTCGTTCTCATTCGTCCCAAAAGCTCTACCTATCAGGCCGGATGTACTACTCATCGGCGGGATGCTCAGCTCAGAATGGGGTTCGCCCTGTCCAACCGGAGGCACTCCTGCTTGGGCAGAAGAACGAGAAGAGGAATCAATCTTCTTTTTCTTAGAGGAGGATAATTGCTTAGAGGCCATTACTGGAAACTTTGAAGACTCAGAGAAGACTCGGAGAAGAGCTCGAACAGTCGGAGGCTTTCTTTTGCAGAAGACGGATGAAAAGTTTTTCTCTCAGAAAACTTGGGATATATATAGAGTTCGGATGGACTCCTCGGACCCCGAACCAAATCTCCTAATTAAATATTCGGTTATGATTGGGTCCTACGTCAGCCTATTATTCAGAGAAGGCGGACAGTCAGCGAATTCGAAAAAAATTTCGCGCAAAGCAGGTCAGCAGTTCTTACGCTAAGGATCTTTATACGCTCGACAGCAACAGATCTACGGTTTTACGCTCGCAAGCTATAAGTCTATGGTTTTATGCCCAGATGCCTTTGTGCTCGGTAGCTTTTATGCTCGAGATGCCACAATCCTACGACTTCATGCCAGCAGATAACAAACCGATGATCTCACGCTCGGTGGCGCTTAGTTTACGCTCAAAAGCAACAGATCCGCGACTTCACGCTCGAAATTTTTTTCTTTTCAGAAGCTACAAATCAACAGTTTTACGCTAAGGAGCTTTCTACGCTCGGCAGCTACGAATCTACGGCTTTACGTTCGACGGCTACAAGTCGGATTTTACGCCCAGATGCCTTTGTGCTCGGTAGCTTTTATGCTCGAAAGGCTACAAACCTACAACTTCACGCTCAGGAACTACAAGTCTATGATTTCACGCTCGATGGTGTTTAGTTTATGCTCAGAACCTGCAGACTAATGATTTCACACTCCACGACTTCCCGCACATCTGAAGGATACGCCGGCCAGATCACGCGTACATCTGAATTGTCCTCAAAAGCGGTCAATTGCAAAGAGTTCACACAGAGGATACTCGTTCTTGACCTCAAGATATCCCAAGTACCCGAAGCTTACAGAGTTCAACATTGAAAAACTACTCTTCTTCATGGGTCGATTCGAAGTTCATCCAGACCCCAGTCTGAATATTTCATCTATCAAGATGGAAACTCAGTTTTGACAGCCATTTCTCGACCCTGTTCCAAGGGATTTTCGAGAAATAACTCTTGAAGATGATGTCTGAACAAAGAAATTATGTTCATCAGAAGCAACAGTTCAGAATTCTACGCGGTTCCTCACTCCTAAAAATAGCAGGATAGTTCGAAAACTCGAATGCTACAGCGGCTTTCTACGCATCTCTAGTTATGCGTAAAAGATAGGACAGGACCTAGCACTCTTTCTAAACAGAGTCGGCGTAAAAAATCAGACGTGTCGAAGCTACACATATTCAGACTTCACAGCAACGTATGGCAAGATGATCATATGAAGAAGAAAGACGATGTTATTAAAGATTAAAGTCATGATTACATATGAGAAAAATCCAATCTACAAGGGTTTTTTCTTCATTTTTATGATTAAATCTGAGGGAAACCCCGTCTACAAAGGGCTTCCTCATCATCGTCCGAAGATCGCACCGAGAAGCTGTTCTGACAGGTTCTCACGTTGGTAATGGTCTTCCTCTTCTTCCAAGAAGATGATCAGTGGCGGGAGGATACAAAACTGGGCATAGACCCATCCTCCAACAGAAGGAAAGCAGGGTAAATCTGCTATCCTACAGACCACCGCCACTCAAGCTGGGACAGAGCTAGTCTGTCTGACTCTCGTCACCGGAGGTAACGGGAGAAGGCGCCACTTGCAAGCGCCGTGGTCTAAAAGGACCCTTCCTCTCTCCCGGAGAACCACCATACAAAGTTGCTGATTATCCCGAGCAAGGGAGGCTATGACATCCTTCCATGATCCATCGCTGTAGATGAGACTTGCTCGAAGACGCCGTCTTCTTCGGCTCCTTACATGCTGGAAGAACTTGGTCTTCTTCTTCCTCAAATCGACCCGACGGACTCCGGCGATCATCCTTGTGTGGCAAAAGGAATGCGGGGAGAACAGGTTAAACTCTTCGGCCTTTTATAGGCGAGAGAGGTCACACCGGTCCCCAATAAATCCGCCATAAAGTCAGCATCGACCGTTTCAACGCTCCATTCAGAAACGTTTCGAGTTACGAGGAGCGGTTCATGCTTCATTCAAAGTGTTCCAAATTCTGAAGAAATTTGAAAGCTTTGAAGGGGGTCTTGTAGAAGCATGAAAAATACGTTGGATAGCTCTACGCAATATGGTGATGCAGGACAGCGTAAGCAGGGGACCTTAAGACCATCAAGAGTGCAACGGAGCTTTTTCCACTGAGCACGGCATAAAATATAATGGGACCATCCGCGTAAATGCAGTATGTCCAGGCCGCTTCAGCGTAGACGGGGTGCTTCATCGCCTCCATGGCGTAAAACTCATCCGCTTTCAAAGCAGCGTTAAATCGTACGAGGAACGCTTCGTCTTCCCCGAAATGAACCTGTCAAGTCACGCAGTGAACCTGACATCTGACTCCTGACAAAAAGTGCTGTACGGCTACCCAGACGACGGCTGAAAAGATGGCAGACCACTCGGGACGCGCCCCACAGTATGATGGCGGATCTCTGCATTTAATGCAGAGAATTTGATTAAATATCACCGAACCGTCGTTTACTGACATCCCCTCAGCGAAGACTGCTTTTACGCATACAAGGGGATACGCTGCCTTGTTTTACACAGACAAATGCGAACTATTTATGCTCCGCGGAAGACAAACAGACTGCCATGTCAAAAGCTGCTCTTCGTACAGGGCTCGAGGCACGTCTCTGCACCTAATGCTCAGAACGGTGGCAGGCTCTCGGAACACGTCTCTGCAATTAATGATGATGGTGGATCTCTGCATTTAATGCGAGAGATTTGATTATATCTCCAAGAGCCATGATTTTGGCTAAAGACGTCCACATCACCTCGGCTTCTACATTCAGCTTTTGTGACTGCTCGGCCTCTACGACCACTTTGGCACGTTACGCGGGGCTTCTACACCCATTCAGCTTTTGTGCCCGCTCGGCTTCTACGCCTCGTCAGCTTCTATGCTCGTTCGGCTTATATGCTCATTCGGCCTTCTGTGCTTATTCGGCTTCTATGCCATCAGGCTTCTATGCCTACTCGGCTTCTATGCCTACTTGGCTTCTACGCCACGGTGACAGACATTTGGCTTCTATGCCAACCTTTGCTACACGATGGATACCTACCTACGTGGCTTCTACGCCGTGATCTTCGTAGCGATTATACGCGTTTTGTCCCTTAGTTGGACCCGCGTCACACGCTCATTCAAAAGATCATCTATACGCAGGCTTTGGTTATTTTAACCATTGTATAAAAGGGTGTTGTACTTTCCACTACTCGATTTCCACACCGATTGAGTGGTCACTGTCACCAAAACTCTATAAATAGAGACCTCTATCAACAGAGGAACAGGTCGAAAAAATCGAACAAGGTCGAGACTTTAAAAAATCGAGCAAGGTCGAAGCTTTGAAAGAAGATCGAACCACGGGTCGAAATATTGGAGATTGAGGAGAGATCGGAGAGTCTTTGAGAGAGAGAGAGAGAGAGAAGCATCCAGAGCTCAGGCGAAGAGTAGCGATCGACGACATTGGCCTCGTGCATCCATCCTCTTTCGCCACCTACGAAGCTGCTTTCCGTCTTCCACGGCACTTCTTCACCATCGTGTAGTCCAAGGGCTAAAGTGATCCACTGCAGATCAGACACATATAGCAATCATCTACCCAGATTAAATAAATTGTACTCCTACATCCGCGTATAGGATCAAATTGTACAAGTTTGTTTGTAAACCAAAGAAGGCGGGTTTCGTGCAAACCTCGTATTATATATATTTCGTTCTTTCGTTTAATACCACAAACAATATTATTCCTTATTCATGGTGTAGCTTGTACAAGACTTGTTTCCTTGTTATCTTGTGCATGTACAGACACTGATTTCCGGGGAGATTTGCTACCTCCCTAGGGAATCCCGTGCCATAGCGTACCATGGTTGGATCTACTATACCAGTCGGGGGTGGAGAGTATTTTAGTGTAGATATGTGATCATACCCAACTCTACAAGCATCATAGCTCACCCCACATCTCACGTCGGGTGTGGCCTGACCATTACATGCTTCATAGCTGTTACATGTGATTAGCCTGACCTCTACATGCATCATAGCTAACCAAATGGTTAGCCTGACCTTACATGAATCATAGCTAATCATATGTAACCAGCCTGATCAAGTTTACATGAGATGACCCAATAATCATGGAGTACTAATCCTGGATAATCATGGAGTACTAATCCTGGATAATCATGGGTCATCTCATGACTAATCCTGGATAATCATGATTATGTAATTGGATGATCTATGTAAACAATTAAGTATCCGAAAATTGTGTTAAGGATTAATGGAGCATGATGTTCAATTTTATAATTGATATCAGGAGTGTTAAAGGTAAGGAAATATATATGCATAAAGAGTTATAAGGAGGTTTCATGAGTAGAGAAATATCGGAATTGGTAATAAAAATGGTGAAGCGTATCACATATTAGTTTAACAGGCTGTAAAGATTAAAGGAAAATACATAAACATCAATCGAGATGAGGAACCATATACTTGCCCATGAGAGTAAAGAAACATGAGTATTATAGAAGGTACAGGTAATCATGAGTTCTAATAAGTTTGATGAGATGACCCAATAATGAAGCTAGTGATATCATACCAAGAGTACTAATGATTCTATATCGAGGATTAGTCGAGAATGATGCTAATAACAGTAAGCACTTTGCGTGATGATAATTAGATGATATACTAGTTGATATAGATTAAAAATCATGGAAGAAAATACATGTGATGATAACTTTGATCATTTGGAGGTAATAGTGCAAGTAATTCGGGCAGTACAATTTTAGTACCCAGTTGAGAGTTGTAGACAATAGATGTATTTGAGTGCACCTCGAGTATTAGAGACCATGAGCATTTATATGTATAATTGTGGATTAAAAAAAAATTGAAGAGTGGAAATGAATTTCAATTTTAAGAATTTTGAGGAGTTGAGATTCTATGTTATTAAATTTTGAGGATTCTAAAGTTGATTCAATAAACATGGTCAAGGCTATAAAGATTTTAGAAGTGATTAAAGTTTGATTTCAATATTAAGTATTTGACCCTTGAGGAAGTATACATTTTTGTTGTTCAAAGGTTAAATTTTGATGATTTTATTATGAGGATAAAATTTTATGGTGGGTGAGAAATATATATTAGTATATGAGTAGATGATATACATGTGTAAGGATCTGTTGACTTGAGCATGATTGAGATGGCACCGCAGACTGACTTAGGTGTCCATCTAGAGTTGTATTGGAGAGAGCAGTACTTAGTATGGTGTGTTGCACTTGACGTGCATTTAAGTGATAAGAACAAATAGTATAAATAATTTCAGTAGGTAAGAAAACTAGCAGTGAGTGTACTTATAGTAGAACAGAGGTACCTAAAGAGATAGAGGTATCAAACCTTACATGCATCATTTGACCTATGGTTGTGTTAGAGGTTCTTGGTATCAGATTTTGGTATTAATAGACAGGTGTGTGCAATATGGATGTATTCATGGATGTTGTGGACTAATGATTAATTGATATGGGTACCAGTGTACAAGGATAGGAATTAGTTAGTGAATGTGCCAGAGTTAAGTGTACGTTAGAGATAGAAGAAACTGCAAGTAATAGGTTAGCAGGTTCTTTCTTTTCTTTCCTCATGTTCCTTTTTCCGTATTTTGATTGATTAATTCCCTAGTACCGTGGCTTGTATGCATGATTTTCTTGTTAGAATGTAGTTAGTAGTACACCCTGACAGAGACTGCAATACCATGACAAAAGACACATGACCGTACATATTTTCTTAGATTGCATGGCTGTAGGTAGAATTTTTTTAGACCATGATTATTGGGGTTTGACCATAGTAGATTTATGAAGAGGTTATGACTTGACAAGAGAAACGAGATGCTAAAATTTTTGGAAGATAAGCATAAAGAGTTAAGGATTTAATATGCAGAGTTGATGAATCATTGATTTTATCAAGATTGAGATATGATTAAATTATCATTAAAATTTGAGGATAAACATTAATTTAAATGAGAGGTTAAGAATTTAATAAGGTAGGATTGATGATTATTGATTATGATATATTTATCATTAAAAACTTGAGGAAATTAAGGAGATTATCATTATATTTATTTGACCGCAAGTTATGAATTTTAAAACTTATATTGTGGACGTTGCACTTGAAGAATCCGTATTGAAGAATCCGTAGGTATCGCGTTGACAAGTATTTTTGAGAAAAAAAAAGGGAAACCGAAGAATAAGATTATTGATGGATTAGTGTCTGAATTCAAACTTTTTGGGACGAGATTTAAATTTTATATATGCATTGATTGAAATTAAATTTGAGGAGTAGATGTTAAATTTTGAGTATTTAAATTTTTACTTAAAATTCGGAGGAAATTGTGAGGAAAATGGAAACTGATTTTATTTCGAGAATTTTTCAGGAATACCAAATTTCAGACTTTTTGAAAATTGTGAAATGACAAAGTGGATTATTTCAGGATTATGTTGGTTGGTGAATTTAACTATTGATGGAAAATAATATAATAAATAAACACTACTATGAGGATTTTAAATTTCGAGGACGAAATTCTTTTAAGGAGGGTAGACTTGTCACTACCACATTCTGAAAACAAGGGTATTTTCGACTTTTTATAAATTATTAATATTATGGTATTTATATTAAATAATTGCATGATGAGTATGTTTAATTTAAATAATTGTATGAGACGTGTACTTAAATATATTATATTATAATATACAGTGTTCATTAATGTCTGAGCTGGTAGACTTGACCTAGAAGCCCACCAGACGAACACCTGACAGAATTATGGGGATTATGTATTTAATCGTTTTATTTAGAATTTAATTATTGGAGGCCGTAATTAATTACCGTAATTTATTTAATCGATGCGCCTTGACGTTGCTTCGATATTTGGAGCGCTACCCTACCTTTTGCCTTCCAACAAATTTCACAACCTTGTCCTAGACGTGCCCGCCTTCGATTCTGCCATTTTTGTAATTCATAATTATGCTCTCTTGTACTTCATTTTAGCCGCACAATATTCGTCGCGGACGTTTATTTATTTTCTGATTAAATTCTAACTTTGTATCGTTGTGCTTTCCAATCGAAATTGGAGGCAATCTTGACCCATTTTTTTTGCGATCCAAATTAGGGTAATATTCTGTTCTGGGTCTTCTTCACTAATGATATTTATGACCCGACCTAATTTTGGCCCCATGTACTTCTAAATAATT
>JAYESA010000005.1:60037757-60112757 GCA_036927795.1 Iris macrosiphon
TTCAGACATTTTGTGTCGGTACAACCTCAGCAGAATGGGAGGGTCGAACGAAAATATAGACATATTTTTAATGTGGCACGTGCTTTACGTTTTCAGAAAAATTTGCCAATTTCTTTTTTGGGAGAATGTATTTTGGTGGCCGGCTATTTGATCAATCGAACCCCTTCAAGTCTTCTTGGTTTTAAAACTCCTTATAAAATTTTATTTGGTGCTTCTCCTTCTTATGATGATACGTATTTTTGGCTGTCTATGTTTTGCCCACAACCAAAAAGCTAAAATGGACAAATTTGCCAGTCACGGTCGAAAGTATTTTTTTTGGGATACCCCCACGGCAAAAAGGGTTGAAAATTGTATGATCTTGCAACTAATGTGTCACGACCCGCACCCGGATATTCGGGCACGAGTACGTGGTTACGCCAGCCTACACCGCAGAATCGGCAGTAGAACGCTGTCTGGGTCATCTCTAACTATCTAACATCTCAATAATATATATAGTACCTGTCAAACATCTCAACTCCGAACGGAGGAGCAATATGGTATCTCACATGAATAACTAAACTCAATCACAAAACAAGCTAAGGAAGAAAATATGCACGAATGGAAATAACGAAGAAGAATAAAAGTACAAATCCACAATCTGAAATAATATATAAGATGTGAATCCTCAAAGAAATAGTCTAATACAATCTCAGATACAAAATAGTCTAAACCTCCTCGGGCTCTGCTACTAAGTCTCCCTGGTCAATAAGAGTGTCCTCTATAGGAACGCCGTCCTGCGGCCCGTAGTAGGTAGGACACTGCTCTAGAAGCCAGTCATCTGGAAAAAATTATCCAGTCAGGATTGGAGCGAAGTACATACCTCTGAAAGCAGTTCCAATAACATAATCGAACATATAAACATATATAAAAATGAAATACAAGATCACTGAACATATGAAAGATGAACAAGATATATATAGGTAATGTACGAGGGTATGTAGATCAACAATATGGATATCAGCAATATGATGAAGTAAACTGCAATCTAAACTATCTAATGTGCCTTAGAATACGAGTTCATTATGTGATCGGGTTGGGTGAACATGATCAGGTAAGACGGATTACAAGTGAAGTATGTAATCAGAATGTACACGATTTGTAACAATGGCTTTGATCACATAATCAACTCCTACTCTTCCACCCCAACTAATACCGATGGATCCAATCACGACACGCTACGAACACGAAAATATAACCACTGTCACGAGCAGTGGGTGTACACGAATATCATAACCACCGAACACGAGCGGTGGGTGTACACGAATAAGCACACTGAACACGAGTAGTATGTGAACACGAAGTAACATCAATACCCAGTATACACGATGAGATACAATGTACACGAGTACCCGCTGAACACGGTAGGGGATAACACCTCATGACGGGATCCATATAGCACTAGTCCGTGAAAATTACTGTGTCGGGATCAATGTATACAATTCTAGAACATGCATATATACAATATTATGAATTGAAAACAATCAGAGAAATGTACTCGCCTGACGTCCTGAGCAAGGTGTGTCTCTCGATGCCCAAGCCGGTGTCTCACAACCTATATATGGTATGTTGCATCAATACAAGGTTTGATAAAGAAAATAACTGAAGTTGATGAAATTCTAGGTCGATACGCCATTTCTAAGTCAAACCGATGAGATCTAGGTTGCAAGAGTTAAAAGCTAAGTCACTAAGTCAAAATACTATAGAACTATGCTAAACTAGCTAAGCTAACACATAACAGAGCATTCAAGAAGTCGTATCCTAACATACGCAGGTTTCTAATTATGAAAATATGGTTTTATATATGTATACAAGCCAAACATTTTAATACTATATCAAAACAACTTGATTTGGATACCTTGGCCTTACACTAAGGCGTATCACACCTAACTAGATACTCAAGCTCAATACTAGCTATCTAACTACACCATAATATAACTAATTTACTAGTTACATAACTATTAACTAGCTCTATACCTCGAAACTGGATTGATACTAATACTAAATATCTATCTCACTAACTAACTTCTAACACTATCAAATGCCAACCAAATGAGTTAACTCACCACTGGCTAAATACTCACATTGAAAGACTGAAACCAATAGCTTATAACTCAAACCAATATACCCTTCTACTGACCATATCTAAACTTCAACTGCTCTAATATTCCTAACAAGGTAATTACCAAATTAAACAATTTATTGATCAACTAGTACTTAAACCAAAATACCTATTAAAAGTATACATAACTATCTCTAGAACCTAATGAACTAACTGCAACTTCGAAATCCCCTAGCTTACAGAAATTGAATAACAGTTGGCCACTGATACCTGCTGTGGCTTGCAGTGGACTGCATCAAGGTGATCGAGACTTGGAGTTGCTGCTGCTGTTCCTTCCATTCCCAAACTACACTGGCACTGACTCCCTTGCTACTGTGCAACTGTGTGCAACTGTAGGTTATTGTGGAGTCCTCAGTCTGCAGTAAGGTTTTCACTGCAGGTAAGGTGGTCTTCATCCTACAAGTTGCTGTGTCGAGGGAGTTCTTCAGGTAGTTGTTGTGGAGTCCAGTCTTCAGTCAGTTAGCTGCTGTAGACTTCTTCAGTTCAGCAGGTAAAGTCTTCACTGTAGGTAAAGTGGAGTCTTCACAAAGGTAAGGTGTTCAGTCTGCATTCAGAGCTGCTGACCACTGTGCTCGAGTATCTGCACAAGCTAGTTTACCACTTCCCGAGTTCCTGTGCGAACTGGAGACTGAATAATGGCTGACAAACTGTGGTGTTTCACCCGAACTGTGCAGTGAACAAATTCACTGCTGAAATGCACAGTTGCTCGATGCTGAGCCTCCCAGATTTCTGATACAAGTGCTACATACTGCCTGCACACAGTGTATTCAACTGAATACACTGTCAAATTCTTTTACTGCTGCACACAGTAGCATGTGCAGCTGATACTGCATTGTCCCACTGATACATGGCTGTTGCTCCCTCACATTCAAACACCCACTGACAGGCAACCATGAACTGAAGGTTACTGATACCCCAGGCATTCTGCACAGTGAACTGCACACAGAAAAATCTGCCCTTGCCCTCTCTCAAACACACAGAGGCACACACAAACACCACACTAACACCACTATGTATATACATACATAACTCATAACTACATAGATATAGACATATACATAATCACAACATATAAATATATACATACACATATAACACAAGTATTCCTATATATACAAACATATATATATGGATATATATATATATATATACACATAGTTATACATATCTAGATACTCTTGTATATACACATAAACCCACACAGTATACATAACTTAAAAATACACTAATATGTATACTATATAATATATCAATAGCTTACAAATGTACATTTACATACGTACGTATAATAAGAAGGACAAAATATCAAACACATGGGGCGCATCGCACCCGTATCACACTTTTCTATGATACGCTTGCGATACGGCCTCCAACACACAACCAAACGTATCCCGGAGGACACGTACAAGTTCAATACATATTTTATGATCAACACATATAGAAATTAGAGTGTCTACGTGTCCGTGTCACCATATGATATGCACATGGCCCCGTGTCGGAGGAAAACCCCCAAAATCGACCGTTTCGTCAAATCGACGAGATTCGGCCCACACGTATCCAATTGTGGACATGACACAAGCTACAAACAAACAATCTATGGTCAATTAGATCTATTAGATCCATTGACAAATACTACATGTGCCAATTTCGGAATTCCCCCAAAATCGGCACCAAAATGGATATAACTTCCATCGTAGGTCTCCAAATGATACCAAATCAAATCCTATGGATAACCTAGGCATGTGGGGTGGTTTCTCATGGTAAAATCTCAGATCTATAGTCTATAGGAAGGGGGAAAACTGATTTATACCTATTGGGAGATGGATTCCCAATGAAAAAGTCTCAAATGACAAGTTGCTCCTCTCCTTGTAGATCTTGGCCTCCTCCTCCTTGTTTCTTGCTCCTTGCTTGTAGATCCTTGATGTAGAGTCTTTAATGAAGAATTTAGGATGATTTTGGTGAAGATTTGGTGGAGAAATGATGAGGGAATGGAGGAAAAAAGAAAGGGGAAAGACTAGATCTAGAAATTTGGGGAAGAACTAAAATGAGAGCACTCTCTCTCCTCTCAATTATGGCTGGCCATAAACCCCTCCCCAAGCAATGTGTAATATCCCAAATACCCCTTGGGGCCTCTCATGAAGAAATAATTAGGGAGGGAAGGTTCTAGTCTAATGGTTTCACTAATTAAACATGTTTCCTAATCCATGGGCCTAATTCATGGGCTCAACTTAGACTAGTCCAAAAGTTTGTTCATGCCCTCTAAATAAAATGGTTAGGTCCACTATACAAGTCCAAAATAATTCCACAACTAGCAACAATTAAATAATACAATAAATAATTAAATTAATCATACACAAAATTAATTATAATAATCCTAAAAAATAAATATACCCATTGACAATTACCAAACTACCCTTAGATGAAAATGTGAGGGTGACAAACCTACCCACCTTAGAAAAATTTCGTCCTCGAAATTAAGGAAGAAATCATCTACCAAAACAAACAATATAATGTAAGAAGGAATTATACCTCACGGCTCGAAAAGATACGGATATCGCTCGCGCATCTCGGCCTCTCGCTCCCAGGTACTCTCTCCTGGCGAGTGATGCCTCCACGCGACGCGCACCAAAGGAATCGTCTGGTTCCTCAGTACCTTCTCTCTCCGATCCAGAATCTCCACTGGCTACTCTGGATAACTGAGAGTAGGGCCCACCTCTATCTCCGAATGATCCAACACATGACTGGGATCTGCCACGTACCATCTCAACTGCGATACGTGAAACACGTTGTGCACTCCCTTCAGTGCAGGTGGTAAGTCTAGTCTGTAAGCGACTGCACCGACCCTCTCAAGAATGCTGAAAGGACCGATGAATCGCTGACTAAGCTTGCCGCCTCCACCGAAACGAATCGTGCCACGTGTCGGAGAAATCCTCAAGAAAACCAGACCGCCAACCTAGCACGAAACACAAACTTAGCACTCTAACAAGCAACAATCAAACACAAACAAGACAAAACTAAAGCTATACCTCAAACTCCAGAGGTCTCCGGTGGCTATCGGCCCAATGTCGTTGCCTGTCCTGCGCCACTCGAAGTCTGTCCCTGATAAGCTTCACCTTCTCTGCTGCATCCACTACCATCTCTGGTCCCAATAAAGCTCTGTCACCAACATCATCCCAGGACAACGGAGTGCGGCACCTCCGTCCATACAACGCCTCGAATGGTGATATCTCAATGCTGGCTTGGTAGCTGTTATTGTATGAAAACTCTACCAAGTGAAGGTGATCCTCCCAAGAACCTCCAAGATCCAAAACGCAGGTGCGTAGCATGTCCTCAAGAGTCTGAATAGTCCTCTTCTACTGTCCGTCCGTCTGAGGGTGATAAGCGGTACTGAACTTGAGCTGAGTGCCCAAGCTAGCCTGCAAACTACTCCAAAAATGGGAAGTGAGACGGCTATCCCGATCCGAGACAATGCTCACTGGAACACCGTGCAATCTGACAATCTGGCGTACATACATCTCCGCAAGTCTCTCCGTAGATGTATCCACTTTAAATGGCAGAAAGTGGGCTGATTTGGTCAACCTGTCCACGATGACCCAAATCACATCCTTGCCTCCTGGAGAACGCGGAAGCCCTGATACAAAATCCATGGTAACATGCTCCCATTTCCACTCCGGAATGGGCAAGGGCTGAAGCAATCCTCCTGGTCTCTGTCTCTCCGCCTTGACCTGCTGGCAAACTAAGCATCTGGACACGAAGCTAGCTACCTCGCGCTTCATGCCATACCACCAGACATGCTCCCTCATATCTCTATACATCTTGTTAGCACCGGAATGCATAGAGTATTGGGAACGATGCGCCTCCTGTAAAATCTCCTCGCGCAATGCTCCCTTCGGTACGCACAACCTGGTACCGTATCGCAATGATCCGTCATCTGCGACGGTAAATTCCTCTGCCAGCCCGGCCTGAACCTGTGCTCTGATGCTCCTCAGAGACTCATCCTCATACTGTCCGGCTCTGACTCGGTCCATCAGCTCTGACTGAACCTGAAGTCCCCACATCTGTGCTGCGACTCCCGGAATCAATACCTCAATGCCCAAACTATCGAGGTCCGTCAATAGATGCCTGTCTCTAGTCAAGCACATAGCCATGGGATACCTGCTCAAAGCATCCGCGACTACGTTGGCCTTCCCTGGATGGTACTGCAAAGATATGTCGAAGTCCTTCATCAGCTCCAACCATCGCCGCTGCCTCATGTTGAGCTCCTTCTGTGTAAACACATACTTTAAGCTCTTATGGTCTGTGAAGATCTCTACTCTCTCTCCATATAGATAGTGTTTCCATAATTTGAGAGCAAAAATAATCGCTGCAAGCTCCAAATCATGGGTAGGGTAGTTCTTCTCATGCGGGCGTAATTGCCTGGAAGCATAGGCGATTACCTTCCCGTGCTGCTGTAGTACACAACCCAAACCCTTCCCTGATGCATCACTGTAAATGGAAAATCCTCCTGCTCCTGATGGTAGTGTCAAGATGGGAGCTGTAGTCAACCTCCTCTTCAGCTCCTCAAATACTGACTGGCAATTCTCAGTTCAGACGAATTCTACGTCCTTTCTGGTCAGCCTAGTCATCGGCTCTGCTAGTCTGGAAAAGTCCTGAACAAACTTCCGGTAGTAGCCTGCTAATCCAAGGAAGCTCCTGATCTCTGCTACTGAACTCGGGGTAGACCACGATTCAACTGCTGAGATCTTCTTCGGGTCCACTGAGACTCCATCTCCTGTAATGACATGCCCAAGAAATTCAACCTTATCAAGGAAGAATTCACACTTCGACAACTTGCCATACAACTTCTCCTTCCTGAGGGTCTCCAGAACAATCCTCAAGTGCTGCTCATGCTCCTCCGGGGTCTTCGAATATATCAGAATGTCATCTATGAAGACTACAACAAACTGATCCAGGTACTGATGAAATACCTTGTTCATCAGGTTCATGAACACTGCCGGAGCATTGGTCAACCCAAACGGCATCACCAAGAACTCGAACTGCCCATAGCGAGTCCTGAAAGCTGTCTTTGGGATGTCTTCCCTCTTAACTTTCACCTGGTGGTACCCTGACCTCAAGTCTATCTTGGAGAATACCTTCGCTCCGCTCAACTGGTCAAACAAGTCATCTATCCGCGGCAACGGGTATTTGTTCTTGATAGTGAGGTTATTAAGTGCCCTGTAGTCGATACACATGCGTACCGACCCATCCTTCTTGGGTACAAACAGTACCGGAGCACCCCATGGTGACGAACTGGAACGGATAAAGCCTTTGTCTTGCAACTCATCCACCTGCTTCTTTAACTCCGTCAGTTCGCTGTTGTTTACTCTATAGACGTGCTGAGAGATCGGCTCTGCGCCTGGCACTAAATCTATAGAGAACTCCATATCCCTGTCCGGCGGCAACCCCGGCAACTCCTCTGGAAAGACATCCAAGAATTCCGCAATCAACGGATGTGGCGGCGTCTGCTCCTGCTCCTCGACTAAAGCTCCACAGAAATCGCCGCTCTGCTCTGATCCTCGGACAAACTAGAACTCTGGCTCTCCTGGCGTCTGAAATA
This sequence comes from Iris macrosiphon, assembly GCA_036927795.1. Lineage (NCBI taxonomy): Eukaryota > Viridiplantae > Streptophyta > Magnoliopsida > Asparagales > Iridaceae > Iris > Iris macrosiphon. Next base: position 60,045,512 of record JAYESA010000005.1, read on the forward strand.
CAACTCTGCCTCCACGACAATCGATACTAGCGTGATGTCTACTCAACCAATCCATCCCGAGCACTATATCGTAACTCGGAAGTGGCATTACGAGCAAACATACACTCAGCTCACGGCCTCCCAAATAAACCCTCTGGTTCCTGCAAACATCACTGACCAGGATGATACCACCACCGGTCGTGATCTTGCAAGTCCTCGCCAACGGTTCAGACTCAAGGCGATGCCTCAAAGCAAAAGATACAGATACAAAGCTATACGAAGCACCAGAATCGAACAAAACATGAGCTGGAAAGGAATCGAGATAAACAGAACCTGAGATGACATCGCCAATCGGCTCCTCCTCCTCGACAGTCAGGGAAAAAGCTCGCCCCTGTCGATGCGCTCCTCTGTTCTGCTGATGCTGGGCAAACTGCTGCTGCTGCGGTGGAAGAGGTCCTCTCTGCTGGCCCGCTGGTGGTCGAGCGGGTGCCCTCTGTGCCTGTCCTCCACCCTGAGCTGGACGAGCCTGGACTTTGGGACAAGCCCGTAGCTGATGATCTCCCGATCCACAAAATAAGCACTGGCCTAGCCTCATCCTGCATGCGTCCCATCCGTGTCCTTGCTTCTTACAGAAAGTACAAGGAGCTGCTGCCCTCTGGATCTGATGCATCTGCTGAGCCGGCGCTCTAACTGGCCCGTGGTGCTACTGCCTCTGGTGCTGGTAAGGCCTCTGGTTTTGCTGCTGGAAATGAGGCCTCTTCGTGGGACCCGTGTAGCTGCCGGATCCTCCTGTGTCCCTCTGCCTCTTAGAGCCAAGCTCTAAGTCATCTTCTGCTCTCTGCGCCTGCATGAGTATCTCCTCGAATGTGGCGGTAGGACCTCCGTTGGTATGGGGTTTGACTTTCCGGTTCAGGCCCTTCCTGAACTTTCTTGCCTTGCTTCTAGGGTTCTGACCCTCCACGAAGCGTCCTAGCCGGCAATACTCCGCCGCATACTCATCCACTGACATGCCTCCCTGTACAAGATACTGGAACTGACTCTCCAAGGAAGTAAGAGCCACGTCAGGGAAGAACTTCTCCTTGAAAAGCTCTTTGAAAGCTTCCCAAGAGAGTCCTGGTGCTGCAATCCTCGGGTCGGTCCGAAACCATGTCAGGGCAATATCAAACATCATACAACCCGCAGCCTCAATCTGTAGCATCTCTGGAATCTGCGCCAGCCGCAGGTTCTGCTCTATGTCCTCGATCCACTCGTCCGCATATAAAATCCCCTCGGTGCCCCTGAAGTCCTTCGGGCCCATCCTCTTGAAGTCGATGATGGTACCCGGCCTCGGCTGATGCAGAATAAACTGAGCTGGTGCCGTCGGTGGCTGAGTGGTAGTAGCTCTCTCCACCGCTGTGAGTGCGATCTGGTGAGCGTTCTCCATGCTCTGTCGCAGGACCTCTGACTGTCGCTGCTGCGCCTCCATCATCTGCTGGAGAAGTGCAAACATCTGTGCCTGATCAACCACTGGTGGTGGAGGTGGAAGACCCTCTGAAACAACTGGAGCTACTGGAGCTACCCTCCGAACTGGGGGAGGAGCACCCCCGAAAACAGCTGCTGAGACCCCCACCTGAACCGGTGAGGCGACCCTCTCAACTGGGGAAGAACCCGTAGTAGGTGCTACCCTCTCCGCAGCAGGCTAGGAAGCAGCTGAGGAAGCTGGTGCTGGTCCCGAGCGGTAGAATCTGATCTTCGGAGGCATCCTGAAGACAGATTGAAAATAAGGAATCAATATTTGAATATAATGCGATATCATCAAAGAAGGACAGAAGTTTATTCAAAGTGAAAGACAATATTCAATAGATAAGGATTTGCAAAAACAGATATTCGAATTTTCCTAGATGTGATTGAGCAAACTCTCTCAGCCTAAATCCTGTTTCCTAAGGCAGGCTCGTAGCCGTACTCTAGTCGAGCACAACTACGATATCTATCTAGACCTGCATGGGCCACCACTAAAAATGTGTCACGACCCGCACCCGGATATTCGGGCACGAGTACGTGGTTACGCCAGCCTACACCGCAGAATCGGCAGTAGAACGCTGTCTGGGTCATCTCTAACTATCTAACACCTCAACAATATATATAGTACCTGTTAAACATCTCAACTCCGAACGGAGGAGCAATATGGTATCTCACATGAATAACTAAACTCAATCACAAAACAAGCTAAGGAAGAAAATTTGCACGAATGGAAATAACGAAGAAGAATAAAAGTACAAATCCACAATCTGAAATAATATACAAGATGTGAATCCTCAAAAAAATAGTCTAATACAATCTCAGATACAAAATAGTCTAAACCTTCTCGGGCTCTGCTACTAAGTCTCCCTGGTCAATAAGAGTGTCCTCTATAGGAACGCCGTCCTGCGGCCCGTAGTAGGTAGGACACTGCTCTAGAAGCCAGTCATCTGGAAAAAATTATCCAGTCAGGATTGGAGCGAAGTACATACCTCTGAAAGCAGTTCCAATAACATAATCGAGCATATAAACATATATAGAAATGAAATACAAGATCACTGAACATATGAAAGATGAACAAGATATATATAGGTAATGTACGAGGGTATGTAGATCAACAATATGGATATCAGCAATATGATGAAGTAAACTGCAATCTAAACTATCTAATGTGCCTTAGAATACGAGTTCATTATGTGATCGGATTGGGTGAACATGATCAGGTAAGACGGATTACAAGTGAAGTATGTAATCAGAATGTACACGATTTGTAACAATGGCTTTGATCACATAATCAACTCCTACTCTCCCACCCCAACTAATACCGATGGATCCAATCACGACACGCTACGAACACGAAAATATAACCACTGTCACGAGCAGTGGGTGTACACGAATATCATAACCACCGAACACGAGCGGTGGGTGTACACGAATAAGCACACTGAACACGAGCAGTGTGTGAACACGAAGTAACATCAATACCCAGTATACACGATGAGATACAATGTACACGAGTACCCGCTGAACACGGTAGGGGATAACACCTCATGACGGGATCCATATAGCACTAGTCCGTGAAAATTACTGTGTCGGGATCAATGTATACAATTCTAGAACATGCATATATACAATATTATGAATTGAAAACAATCAGAGAAATGTACTCGCCTGACGTCCTGAGCAAGGTGTGTCTCTCGATGCCCAAGCCGGTGTCTCACAACCTATATATGGTATATTGCATCAATACAAGGTTTGATAAAGAAAATAACTGAAGTTGATGAAATTCTAGGTCGATACGCCATTTCTAAGTCAAACCGATGAGATCTAGGTTGCAAGAGTTAAAAGCTAAGTCACTAAGTCAAAATACTATGGAACTATGCTAAACTAGCTAAGCTAACACATAACAGAGCATTCAAGAAGTCGTATCCTAAGATACGCAGGTTTCTAATTATGAAAATATGGTTTTATATATGTATACAAGCCAAACATTTTAATACTATATCAAAACAACTTGATTTGGATACCTTGGCCTTACACTAAGGCGTATCACACCTAACTAGATACTCAAGCACAATACTAGCTATCTAACTACACCATAATATAACTAATTTACTAGTTACATAACTATTAACTAGCTCTATACCTCGAAACTGGATTGATACTAATACTAAATATCTATCTCACTAACTAACTTCAAACACTATCAAATGCCAACCAAATGAGTTAACTCACCACTGGCTAAATACTCACATTGAAAGACTGAAACCAATAGCTTATAACTCAAACCAATATACCCTTCTACTGACCATATCTAAACTTCAACTGCTCTAATATTCCTAACAAGGTAATTACCAAATTAAATAATTTATTGATCAACTAGTACTTAAACCAAAATACCTATTAAAAGTATACATAACTATCTCTAGAACCTAATGAACTAACTGCAACTTCGAAATCCCCTAGCTCACAGAAATTGAATAACAGTTGGCCACTGATACCTGCTGTTGCTTGCAGTGGACTGCATCAAGGTGATCGAGACTTGGAGCTGCTGCTGCTGTTCCTTCCATTCCCAAACTACACTGGCACTGACTCCCTTGCTGCTGTGCAACTGTGTGCAACTGTAGGTTATTGTGGAGTCCTCAGTCTGTAGTAAGGTTTTCACTGCAGGTAAGGTGGTCTTCATCCTACAAGTTGCTGTGTCGAAGGAGTTCTTCAGGTAGTTGCTGTGGAGTCCAGTCTTCAGTCAGTTAGCTGCTGTAGACTTCTTCAGTTCAGCAGGTAAAGTCTTCACTGCAGGTAAAGTGGAGTCTTCACAAAGGTAAGGTGTTCAGTCTGCATTCAGAGCTGCTGACCACTATGCTCGAGTATCTGCACAAGCTAGTTTACCACTTCCCGAGTTCCTGTGCGAACTGGAGACTGAATAATGGCTGACAAACTGTGGTGTTTCACCCGAACTGTGCAGTGAACAAATTCACTGCTGAAATGCACAGTTGCTCGATGCTGAGCCTCCCAGATTTCTGATACAAGTGCTACATACTGCCTGCACACAGTGTATTCAACTGAATACACTGTCAAATTCCTTTACTGCTGCACACAATAGCATGTGCAGCTGATACTGCATTGTCCCACTGATACATGGCTGTTGCTCCCTCACATTCAAACACCCACTGACAGGCAACCATGAACTGAAGGTTACTGATACCCCAGGCATTCTGCACAGTGAACTGCACACAGAAAAATCTGCCCTTGCCCTCTCTCAAACACACAGAGGCACACACAAACACCACACTAACACCACTATGTATATACATACATAACTCATAACTACATAGATATAGACATATACATAATCACAACATATAAATATATACATACACATATAACACAAGTATTCTTATATATACAAACATATATATATGGATATATATATATATATACACATAGTTATACATATCTAGATACTCTTGTATATACACATAAACCCACACAGTATACATAACTTAAAAATACACTAATATATATACTATATAATATATCAATAGCTTACAAATGTACATTTACATACGTACGTATAATAAGAAGGACAAAATATCAAACACATGGGGCGCATCGCACCCGTATCACACTTTTCTATGATACGCTTGCGATACGGCCTCCAACACACAACCAAACGTATCCCGGAGGACACGTACAAGTTCAATACATATTTTATGATCAACACATATAGAAATTAGAGTGTCTACGTGTCCGTGTCACCATATGATATGCACATGGCCCCGTGTCGGAGGAAAATCCCCAAAATCGACCGTTTCGTCAAATCGACGAGATTCGGCCCACACGTATCCAATTATGGACACGACACAAGCTACAAACAAACAATCTATGGTCAATTAGATCTATTAGATCCATTGACAAACACTACATGTGCCAATTTCGGAATTCCCCCAAAATCGGCACCAAAATGGATATAACTTCCATCGTAGGTCTCCAAATGATACCAAATCAAATCCTATGGGTAACCTAGGCATGTGGGGTGGTTTCTCATGGTAAAATCTCAGATCTATAGTCTATAGGAAGGGGGAAAACTGATTTATACCTATTGGGAGATGGATTCCCAATAAAAAAGTCCCAAATGACAAGTTGCTCCTCTCCTTGTAGATCTTGGTCTCCTCCTCCTTGTTCCTTGCTTCTTGCTTGTAGATCCTTGATGTAGAGTCTTCAATGAAGAATTTAGGATGATTTTGGTGAAGATTTGGTGGAGAAATGATGAGGGAATGGAGGGAAAAAGAAAGGGGAAAGACTAGATCTAGAAATTTGGGGAAGAACTAAAATGAGAGCACTCTCTCTCCTCTCAATTATGGCTGGCCATAAACCCCTCCCCAAGCAATGTGTAATGTCCCAAATACCCCTTGGGGCCTCTCATGAAGAAATAATTAGGGAGGGAAGGTTCTAGGCTAATGGTTTCACTAATTAAACATGTTTCCTAATCCATGGGCCTAATTCATGGGCTCAACTTAGACTAGTCCAAAAGTTTGTTCATGCCCTCTAAATAAAATGGTTAGGTCCACTATACAAGTCCAAAACAATTCCACAACTAGCAACAATTAAATAATACAATAAATAATTAAATCAATCATACACAAAATTAATTATAATAATCCTAAAAAATAAATATACCCATTGACAATTACCAAACTACCCTTAGATGGAAATGTGAGGGTGACATAATGATTTTTTTTGTCTCTCGAGATGTTAAATTTTATGAGACTGAGTTTTCCTATTATGTTGAGGATTATCGTGGTGGTACGGCTTCACCTGAGCTTGTGCCTCCTATCGTGGGTGATGATAATTTTGGTTTTGATCCTATGATCGACAGTATTATGGGGTGTGATTTACCTCATACGGATGGGACGGTCGTATCCCCGGATGGAAACGACACGGTGGTGGCGAATGATGGTGAGGTTGGCGCGACTGAGGCCGTTGTGGAGGATAAGCCGGCGGAGATTGAGGCAGCGGTGGGGGCGCCAGATGGTAAAGGTGTACTGGGGCTTGAAATGCGTGCCTAAATTCCGTCCGTGAAGCTCCACGATTTTGTTACAAATACAATACGAAAGTTGAGTCCTAGTCCTTCCTCCTAATGTTCCACCACGTCCAATCACTCCTCAGATACTCCTTATCCTATAGCAAATTTTTTGAATTGTGATCGATTTTCTCTGGGACAGGAATTTTCTTGTAGCTGTAACTGCAGGTACAGAACCGACCTCCTTTAAAGAGGCGGTTAAAAATGCAGGGTGGCATGAAGCTATGCAGAAGGAGATACGGGCTTTGGAGGATAATGATACCTGGACAATGTAGACACTTTCGGCTGAAAAATGTGCTCTAGGGAGCCGGTCGGTGTATAAGATAAAGTATAATTCTGATGGGAGTGTTGAGCGGCTTAAAGCCCGTTAGATGGTTTTCGACAATCATCAGGCTGAAGGGATTAATTACACTAATACGTTTGCTCCGGTTTCGAAAATGGTTACTGTTCGTGCTTTTCTAGCTATAGCTGCAGCAAAAAATTGGGAACTAAATCAGATGGATGTTCACAATGTTTTCCTCCATTGAGATCTTACCGAAGAAGTGTACATAAAACTATCACCTGGTTTTCGAACCACACTCCCTGATCAGGTATGTCGGCTTCAAAAATCTCTATATGGGCTTAAACAGGCACCTCGTTGTAGGTTTGCGATGTTGGCGTCTTCTTTGCGGAAGTACGGATTTTGCCAATCGTACTCTGACTACTCACTTTTTACTCTTCATAAGGGTGTTGTTCAGATGAATATTTTTGTGTATGTCGACGATTTAATTCTCTATGGCAATAATTCTGCTGCTCTTACTGCCTTTAAGTATTATTTGAGTATATGCTTTCATATGAGGGATCTTGGGGTGTTAAAGTTTATTCTTGGAGTTGAGGTAGCTCAAAGTGCGAAGGAAATTATTTTGTGCCAACGAAAATATACACTTGACATTATCTCTGAGACATGATTGTTGGAAAAAAAACTCGCAAGGTTTTTCATGGAACAACATCATTAACTGGCATGCTCTACAAGTCCACTATTGTCGGATGGGGAAGGATATCTGCGACTCGTGGGACGGCTCATCTGTCTTTCGTTTATTCAGCCGGATTTGGCTTACGCTGTTCACATATTGTCACAGTTTATGCATGAGCCCGACGTGATCATTGGGATGCGGCTTTGAGGGTTGTTAGATATCTGAAGGGTTGTCCTGGTCAAGGCATTCTCCTTCGCTCTGACTGTGATTTGCGTCTTCGGGGGTGGTGTGATTCCGATTGGACGAGTTGTCCCATCACGAGATACTCTTTGTCTGGTTGGTTCGTTTTTCTTGATGATTCACTTATCTCTTGGAAGACGAAGAAACATGTGACGGTGTCCCGCTCTTCGGCCGAAGCAGAATACTGTACGATGGCGGCGGTCATGTGTGAGCTTAAGTGGCTCAAAGAGTTGCTTGGCAGTTTGAGGGTGCAATATTCGTGTGCTAAAGATTTATTTTGTAATAGCTAATCTGTTTTACATCTTGTGCAGAATCCAGTTTTCCATGAGCGCACAAAACACATTGAGGTGGATTGTCACTTTTTGAGGGATGGTGTTCTTGATGGAGTTATTCTTCCATCTCATGTGCCGACGGATGGACAATTGGCGGATATTTTCACCAAAGCTTTGAGCAAACGATAATTTGAGTTTCTTTTGAGCAAGTTGGATATTTGTGACTTGCATGCTTCAACTTGAGGGGATATTGAGATTAAATTGTATGATTAAATTGTATATATGATGATTGGCCCATGTAACTTAGGCCCAAGTTGATATGTGGATTTATATATATGTAATATTATGATGAATGAAAGATCTAGATTATTTTTTCCTACTACTTTTTCACATATTGTCATTTGGATTTTGGACTAAATCCTAGTCAAGATCATATCTTGAAAACCTATTGACACTAGTTATCTTTTTTCCATCCCATTGACATACTAAATATATGTTAAATTTATTACATCAATTTTTAGAAATTTATTATGAAAATAAATAATTATATTACTAATTATTGATATATTAAATTTTTTTTTTGATGTTCATAAGTCGTCCTCCTCGTCCGAAGGTCTCGTCCAAAGGGTAATCTTATCTCTTTTTGAGATCACAAAGATGATGGTAAAGTTGGAGAAGTGGGTTAGGTTTTACATGAGATGGGATGATAAATTAGAGCGAGTTTTTGAGATGGTATGCATCCTTTTTTTTCTTTTCTTCGATTTTTTTAATAAAAAAATTAGAAAAAAGAGGAGGAAAAGATGACGCAAACCTTAATTAAAAAAAAAATATCAAATGGGAAGGAAGAGGAGGATGCATTCAGGAAGATTGGGCTGTATAGAGTTGTATGGAAGGATATGGGAAAGAAAAGTACACTGAGCAAAACAAAAGAGAATTTTGGAAGGGATGTACTGGATGGAAGGATATGAGGAAGAGATGTACGGAAAGGAAGAGGTTGTATACCTATGAATTCGTATCAAAGAATTTGGATAGTAATGATAGTTGTGAGTTATATATTTATGTTAGTACAATAAATTTTAAAGTCCGACTTTTATGCTGCTATTAGTTATCTATGGAAATTGTAAAACTGAAATTAATCTTCTACACAGAATTGAATTCTACTATGTATCCTCTTTGTCCTTTCAATGATGTTATATTAGTAGAATGATGTTGCAAGTCTGATCAAGATAACTACAGCCAGAATGAAATGATCATCTTCTTTCGACTACTTAGAAGAGTTTAAAGATGGAAGCGTGTGCTAATAATTTGTAAAGTAATTATTGTTATCAATTGTTACAATAATTTGTAAAGTAATTATTGTTACAAAATATTAAGAATTATGTATCCTCTCTGTAACTTTTTTATGTTTAGTAATTATTGTTATCAAAATTTATAGATATCTTAATATTTATAATAATTTGTAAAGTTCAGTTCAAAGTTACAGAGAGATCATTTGTATTGTGATATGTATAATATTAAAATACATAATTCTTAGTTTCGTGTTACTTTGATAAAAACGTATTAAAAATTCTTTAATTTATTTTTTTTCAAAATTTATGTACTTTTTTAAAATTATAGCCATATTATAGGAATCACTCATGTTGTAAACAAATACGTTTTCGTCACTGGAAAAATGAACTTCCAAATAAGAAAGATTAGATTTCTTGACCTCAGAGTTTCTGACTTACAAGGTAATGTAAAACATTTGTCTTCTCTTTATTGAAATAAGGACAGTTTGGGAGTGTATGTTTCTTGTCCATTACTTTCCAAACCCTCGGATACTCCCCCATGTCAGTAGCAAGATTATGCCAATATCCCATGTAGGTAGCAAGATTTTGTCAATATCACTTGAACCAGAAATTAATGAAATAATAAGGCACAGAAAGAGAAAATCATTGTCAACTATGATTTAGGTTGTTGAGCCAAACTTGGTCTTAATCTTTGGGGATGGTCCGAAATGAAATCAAATTACTTAATAATTCCATATCCGATGGCATACATTGCAAAAGATGTACAATAATTTTGTTCTACTTTTACCCATTGTCATTGATACAAATTGCTTAATGTTAGTTCGATGTTTGCCTTTTTCTTTAGTATGCGGAACGATTATTTACAGCAGGTTACAAAAAATAAAATCAAAATTGACAGTCAAATAAAAGTAAACTAAAAATGCTACCATTACTTAGGGTCTCTTTGGTTGTTATTTTTAACTCAGTTTTCTAAGTGTAAAAAGTAAAAGCAGACAAAATAGTGTTTGGTAAAATAAACTGAGAAAGGAAGTTTGGAATTTTTTTTCGAAAAGTTGACGTTTAAACATAGCTTTCAGAAAAGAGAAAATAGTTGTTTTCTGAGGGAACACTCGGTTACAGAGTTGGCGGACCCCCCACCCCTATCCCACACCTCCCTCTCTCTCTCTCTCTCTCTCTCTCTCTCTCTCTCACAGCCTCATCTCTCTCTCCCCCTCACTACCTTCTCTCTCTAGGGCCGGTCCTAAGAAAGTGCACCGAGTGCACCTGCTCCGGGCCTCATATTTTTGGGGTCCCCATAATTAAGATGTAAATGTTTAAAATAAAATAATTATGGTGTAGTTATTAACATAAAATAATTGTGGTGTAGTGGTTAACATATAGTCTTGCACTCTAGATGTCCTTAGTTCGAATCTTGGTGATAATGATAATTTTAATTTTTTAATTTTTTTTTACATTATATATGGGGGCCTATTTTGAAAGTTCGCCTTGGACCCCCATGAGCTCGGGGCCGACCCTGTCTCTCTTCCTCGCCTCACCTTCTCTCCCTCAGGCTCACCACCTTCTCTCGTTCCCTCACAACCTTCTCTCCCTCACCGGCGATGTGTGGACCACCACCACCACCTCCGTCCGCTTCTTCTCCGTCTACCGCATCGTCTCCCGCCCCCAGATCTTTTGGAAAAAACCAAATTCCATCATTAATTATTTGTAACGTCCATATTCATTAGCCTTTTAAAAAAAATTCAAAGGTCGATCGTCCTCGCTTAGATCCTTTGCAAAATCGATCAAACTTGCTTGGGCGTGATGCCGTGCGGGCCCGGAGTTGCGTTTGCACAAGGCAAGAAACTGCAATGATAAAAATCCATTTGAAACACAAGTTAGAAAACACATCCACATATAGTTGAACACAAAGTATAGGAAGAAAATATGCTTTTACATTGATTGAAATTAGAGTAATTTACATAGAGTTTATATTTGATATGCCTCTCGGCTACATTGATTGCATTATAAAAGAAAACTTAAAAGGCAGGGCTCTCCATCAAATAATCTTCGTAGTCCCGTGCATTACGCCCCTTGTATAGGTTGAAATCCATGCCTCCAAAATGAACTGACTTCAACTGTACTTCAAAATAGAAAGCTTCCAACCCCTTCTTGTCTATCCAATAGCGTTGTGCACCCTGAGTGCCTGAAATGGTACCCACAAACGTGGGTCAGTACTCAGCTGTATAGGTGAGCGGGACGAACCCACTCGCCTAAATCAACACTTGCTTATTAAAGGAGAGAATGCATTAAAATAGTTCTGCTATTAAGAACTAGAGTGAATTCAGTTAATATCAGTTGCATGTTTTTTTGAGAGAAAAATAACATAGAAATCATATAACCTATGTCACTACCACATTTTCAGACTAGGAATATTTTGGTCTTTTCATAATTATTTATTTAATGTGCATGTTATATATTTAATTATTGCTAGTAGGCTACATTATTTATTGGACTTGTGTTAGTGGACCCAATTAGACTTGTCATGAACCATGGACCAACATTGAAGTTAGACCCATTTAGGCCCAATAATTAGGCACCATTGATTAATTAGTGTGTTAATTAAACCTTCCATTAGGAGTATAAGCTTTCCTCCTAATTAAACCCCTTCATGACAACCCAATAGGGTTATTATTATCTTTGTACAATTACTTGGGGAGGGGACTAGTGGCCGGCCTATAGAGAGGGGGAAAAAATTATCTCTCCTCCTCATTTTATCTTATTTCATCCCAATTTAGATCCCCAATTGTGTTCTTCCTCAAATTGATTCATCCCTCTATCAATTCACCCAATTAACTTTCATTTCCTTCCATTTACATCATCTAAGGAACATTGGAGCTTGGATTGCAAGGAGCACTTGGAGAATGAGCCATATGATAGGAGCTTGTGTTCTAATTGTGTCCATTTGTGTTTTACATTAGGAATCCATCTCCCAATAGGTATAATTTTGATTTTTCCTATAAATTAGACTCTAATTCATGCATTTGACCATTAGGAAATCCTGCTTGGCTTAGAGCTACCCGTAGGAACAAGAACTAGGTTCATATGACTTGTATTGTGACTTCTACAATGAGTTTTGTGTCCAATTGAGGAGAATTCCGAGATTGGTGCACCATGTGTTTGTCAATTGGACTAAATTAACACTAGATTGGTTGTGTGAGACTAGTGACATATCCACAATTGGATACTAGTATACCGTATCATGATATTTTGTGATACATGGTGGTTCCTACATATGTCGTATTTTGTCATGGGCACTAGATTAGATAGCTATCACTCTAATTAGACTTTAATTGTGATATTTGATATGTTCATGGGCTATGGGGAGAGTTTGGTAAGGTTTGTAAGAGTATCTCGAGTGTATCACATGAGTATCTTAGATGAAGTGTGATGCACCATTAGTGTTTGATGTATCCATGGTGGATATTTTATGTTTACTAATATATTTTACTTACTAAATTGGTATGCTAGTTGTATTATATATATATATATATATATATATATATATATATATATATATATATATATATATATATATATATATATATGTGTGTGTGTGTGTGTGTGTGTGTGTGTGTGTGTGTGTGTATTTACCTATGTGTATATCCTAGTGTCAGTGTGTGTGTGTCCTCAGGGGGAGATAGGTGTTATGCTAGAGGATTGCTGGTGTGTGTATATGTTAGTATATATGATGTATCTATATGTTAGTGTATATGTGTGGGTCTTTAGAGTGCTACTTGGCTTGTAGCAGTGGTAGCAGCAACTTTGAGTTAGAGTGTGAGTGAGCATTCAGTCATGGGGTGTTGGGTCTGAACACAGTAGCAATAGCATGCAACATGATATTGTTGAGGTGGTTGGTGTTGAACTATTTTTGGTGATGGCTATGTTGATGGGGCTGATGTGGTCGGGTAAGGGAACTATCGGGTTTGACAGAGAACATGAAGTAGTATCAGCAGTAATTGCAGTATGGCAACTGCTATGAGTGGAAGTGCACAGATGTGCAACAAAGGATGGAGGAGAGGCTCAATCTTAGGGGTTAGGCAAGGATGCCAGTGCATAGATTAGTACAAGAGCTAAAGCTAAGGTGTACTGATGCTCTGAAGTATCCATAACTAGAGGGTGAAGTTTAAGTTGAAGTATTAGTGTATGCCAAGTGTTAGTATAGGAGCTCGAGAGGATAGATCAAGGGGTGTGTATTGGTTCAACTGTGAACAGGGTAAGCATTAGATAGCAACAACAGTAGCATTAGAGAGGGTAGTTGTGTATTGGAATGTTAAGGTGTAGTATGGGTAGTGTGGGAGCTCGGGTAGTGGGTTGATGCAGTATTTTCTGCAGGGGAAAATGATGAGTAGGTAAAAAACAACAGTATCACCAATTAGGTTGGGGTAAGCTTAGGATGTGTGTTAGGAGCAGGTTTGGGGTTCTGTTATAGGCATTCAATGCCATTGTACAATTGCACAAATGTAGGTATGGTCGGGGTAAATAGATGAGGTAATACCAAAGAGAGGGTATTGGTGTCTAGGTACTAGTATGAGTCGAGATGTTAGTTGTAATTGATACTAGGGTATATTGCATATAGTTGTATAACCTATATATATATATATATATATATATATATATATATATATATATATATATATATATATATACTATATTAATTAGTATATGTATATTAGTTATATATATTGATATTGATACTATAGGTTATCATAATACATTTTTTTACCTAGTATCATTAAGATATTAACCTAGAAACTTAGATATAGACTATTACAACCTAAAAATAATTAGTTTGACATAGAGTTGACCTAGTTTGACTGTTTTGACTTAGAAATAACTTTAAGACCTAGATTTTGACTAGTTTAATCTCTTTATGATTCTAAAATACTATATTGATATGATGTTCCATATTTAGGTCATCGAGACACTGTTACGGATACCGCTGTTACTTCATCCCGGATTTCAGGCGAGTACATTCTCTAATAGTTTTCCGTTTATGATATATTCTATGTTTCTTGTATCTAGTGTAGATATCCTTGACTTCTTGACACATGGTTACACATATTTGTATTTCTGGATCCCGTTATGAGATGTTATTCCTGGTGGTTCCTGGCTTATCCTGTGCAAGCCCTGTTGTTCTTGTACTTGTATGGACACTGATTTCTAGGGAGACTAGCTACCTTTTCAGAGAATCCCTTGTCGTAGCGTGCCATGGTTGGATCCACTATACCAGTCGGGGACGGGAAGAGTTAGTGTAGATATGTGATCTTACCTCCGCAGTTCCTATTTTTCTGTATAGTATTAATCATACACCGCACGTATGATTAACCAGGCCATGATTCCTGAGCAAGTTTCTAAGTCGATCACATATTGAAGCTAGTACTCACTCACTTAGTTAGTTGTATTTTCTGACTCTTATATATGATGCTCATCTCTCTTGTATATATTTCCTGTATTCCTTATTTTTGTATATTCCTACCATGCTCTATTTATCTTGTATATTCTCTCTATTTACTACTACATAGTCTTTATCATTTATTGGAACTACTGTTAGAGGTGTACTTCGCTCCAATCCTGACTGGATATTTTTTTTCCATATGGCACTGAGGAGTGGTATCCCACTTCCTACGGGCCTCAGGACGTAGTAGGACTAGAGCTAGGGACTGTGGCTCAAGAGGGACTCATCCCAATGGAGGTCGAGGACATATTGCCTATAGTTCAGTAGATAGACAGATTGATGTACTGGATTTGTCTCCAGCTTTGACATTAGTTTCTCATATTCTTTTTGGAGACTCATTTGCATATTATTTGTCACTACCATATTTTCTAGGAGAGGGTATTTTGGTCATTTCATAATTAATTAAATATTGTGCATGTTGAATAATTATTTATTGTGTTATTTAATTATTGTTAGATGTTAGTTTATTATTTTGGACTTATTTTAGTGGACCTAACTAGTTTAGATTCGATCCATGGACCAACATTTACAATTAGTTAGAATTGAGCCCAATTAGAAGCCCATTCATTAGGAGGATACTTAATTTAATTAAACCATTAGACTAGAATCTTTTCTCCTTAATTATTTCTTTATGAGAGGCCCCAAGGGGTATATTGGACATTACATAGTGACTTGGGGAGGGGGCTAAGGGGGCCGGCCTATATTAAAAGAGGAAGAAAATTTCTCTCATCTTTTCATTTCAAATCTAGATCTAGAATTTTCCTCAACCAAATTCCTTCATCCCCACGACAAATTCCTACCAAATTTCTTTTCAATTTCTTCCCAAATCACTATTGGAGACTAGTAGAGCAATGATCTAGAAGAAGAAAGCAAGGATCTACAAAGAGGAACAATGATCTACAAGTTGAAGGCCAATTTTATCAAATTTGGAGATTGCATTGGGAATCTATCTTTCAATAGGTACAATTAAGTTTTTCCCCTTTAATTAGCTTCTAAATCTAAGATTTAATATGACAAACCACCCCACATTCATAGGCTACCCATAGGAATTGGAATTAGGTTTATAGGAGGCCTATTGAGAAAGTTATGGTGTATTTTGTGTCAATTTTGGGAGAATTCCGAGATTGACACAAGTTGTGATTGTAAATTGGTCAATTAGACCAAATTGACATATGCTTGATTGTTTGTGGCTAATGTCATGTCCATAATTGGATACGTGTAGGTCGTATCCCAACAATTTGGTGATAAGTATTGATTTGGGGTTTTTTTCTCCGACACGTGGCTTTGAGCATGTCATATTTTGACACAGACACGTAGATATGTAATTGACTCTTCGTATTATTTATAAATAGTATTCTACACCTGATCATATCCTTCGGGGTACGTTTGATTGTGTGGTGGACTCGTATCGCAAGCGTATCATAGATCTAGTGTGATACGGTGCGATGCACTCTACATATTTGTTTCGTTGCTCTTTAATTCGAAGTGACTTGTGTATATATATTAGTATGATATACTATGTATGACATATATGTATATGTGTATGTATCTATAGTATATTGTGTATGTGATGCTATATATATATATATATATATATATGTATATATATATATATATATATGTATATATATATATATATATGTATATATATATATATATATATATATATATATATATATATATATATATATATATATATATATATATATATATATATATATATATATATATGAGGGTATAAGTATATTGATATCTTATATCTAGTAGTATTTGGTTATGATGTATAGATGAGGGTATGTTTACTTGGGTGTATATATATATATATATATATATATATATATATATATATATATATATATATATATATATATATATATATATATATATATATATATATAACTGTATATCTATGTATATATATAGATGTATCCATATATATGTATATAGTCATGTATATATGTATATAGATGTATGAGGTTATGTGTGTGCAAGAGAGGGGGGGGGGGGCTCGGACAGGAAACAATAATAGGAAACAGCAACAGCAAACAGCGACAACAACAACAAATAGCGACATCAACAGCAAACAGCAACAACAACAGCAAACAGCAATAGCGACAACAACAGCCCGAGCAGCAGCAACAGTCTCCAAGAGGAGCAGTGGCAACGGGGTATCAGCTTGCTAGGTGAGTTGGTAATTTGATAATTAGTTTCTTTAGTATTTTAGTTAAATAGTTAGTTTAGTTAGTTAACTAGTAATAGTTATTATTAGTTAACTAGTTATTTAGTTATCAAGTTAGTGGTATCTAGTTAGCTAGTTATCTATACATATGTATCTCATGTATCTCTAGTAGTATGTATTTGTATGTGGGCATGTATGTATATAAGTATCATTAATTAGTGATTAGTTAGTAGTTGTAGTAGATAAATATATGTTATTCATTAGTTTTGGGTAGTTAATATATATTAGGAATTGAAACTACCTTAAGATACCAAAGTAAATGTCAAGGTATTGGCTGATACTCAAGGTATTGGGTTTGAGTATCAAGATGGGTGTTTAGTGGTGCGATACCAAGTTGGTTCAAAGCCAAGGTATCCATTTAGCAATTGTAATTATCATTAGTATATTTAATATTGATTGGATATGCATAATATAATATTCTATATCTAATTGTTTGCGTATCTTTCGATACGGTATCTTAGTATCTTAAATTAACTAAGTGTGGCCTAGTTTCATAGTATATGGACCCAATATCATAGAGATAGACTCATACAACCTAGAAATAGCTAGTTTGACCAAGTTTGACCAGTTTGACTTAGAGTTGACCTAGTTTGACTTAGAGTTGACCTAGTTTGACTATTTTGACTTAGAAATGGCTTTTTGACCTAGATGTTGACTAGTTTAACTTATTTTTTATTCTGAAACCTTGTATTGGTATTATATTCCATATCTAGGTCTTCGAGGCACCGTACCAGATATCTGTGATACTGTGTACCAGATTTTAGGCGAGTACATTCTCTGATAGTTTTTTATTTATGATATCCCTATGTTCCTTTTATCTAGTGTAGATATCCTTGATTTCTTGACACGATGGTCACACAGATTGGTATATCTGGATCTCGTCATGAGATGTTATTCCTTAGTATATATGGTATATCTTGTGCAAGTCTTGTTTTCTTGTTCTTCTTGTACATGTACAGACACTGATTCTTAGGGAGACTTGCTACCTTCCTAGAGAATCTTGTGCCATAACGTAGCATGGCTAGATCCACTATACCAGTCGTGGGTAAAAAGTATTTTAGTGTAGATATGTGATCATACCCTCCTTGTGCATGTCTTGTTCCTTGTGAGTGTTGGTCATACACCGCACGTATGACTAGCCAAGCCCTTATCCTTGTGCAAGTTCTCAAGCCGATCATATGTTAAAGCTAGTACTCACTCACTTAGTCATTAGTATTCTTGTTCATTGCCATATTGTTCATTCTTGTATTTATTTCCAGTATTTTTTTTATTGTATATCTCTTGTATCTATTGTTGCATCTTGTATATTCACATCTACTTACTGTTACATAGTTTATATCATTGATTAGAACTGCTGTTAGAGATGTACTCTGCTACTTTTCTGACTGGATATATTTTTCTCAGATGACACTGAGGAGTGGTACCCTACTCATTACTGGCCTCAGGATGTTTTAGGCTTAGAGCCAGAGACCCTGGCACAGGAGGGACTCATCACGACTGAGACAGCTGACCCAGGACTTGTAGCTTCTTAGTTATTCTCTTGTACTGGATTTGTCTCCAGCTTACTGTTTAGTATTTTCTCAGACTCATTGATGTTATTATTTTAACTCATGAGTTATATTGTGACTATATATTCTTTTATCATATTCGTGTTATTCTCTATCTTAGATCTGTGATTGAGTATATTAATATTGTTGGTGGCTTATTATATTACTAGATAGATTACCCAAACAGCGTTCTACCGCTGATGTTGCAGCGTAGGCTGGACGTTGTTCTCGACTTGCATCCCTACAGCGGGTGGGGGTCGTGACACAATTTTAGTGGTGGCCAATGCAGGTCTTTGAGGTCGCAACTAGTGCGATTCATATTGGTGCTCTGAATTGAGTACTATTACGAGCCTGTTTCAGGATATAGGATATAGGCTATAGGCTATTGGCTAAGAATACTCAATCACATCTAGGAAAAACTATTTTGATTCATTCAACTATTCTTTCTTGATATTAATATTTGATCTTTAAAATGTCATTCCTTTGAGTGTCTTACATCATGTACCATATTGATTCTTTCTTTCGCTTTATCTCAGGATGCCGCCTAAGACTAGATCACAACAGGGGAGAGCAGCTTCCGAGAGGTCTGCGACTTCCCGGGTGCCTGCACCAGTCACTTCTCCGGCGATTGGCGTGTCAGCTGCATTCGGGGGTCCACCTCCTACTTAGAGGACTGTTCCGGCTGTATATGAGGGACTTTCACCTCCACCTTCCATGCCAGCAGATGCGACGCAGATGTTCATACTATTTTATGAGATATTGGAGGCACAGAGGGCTCAGTCTGAGGCACACCAGAGGCAGATCGACGTCTTGCGGCAGGACATCGAGAGTGATCATCAGCCTGCTCGTGCCGTAGTAGAGAGAGGAGTTCCGGTCCAGCAGCAAGTTGCTCCTCAGGTTGCTCAGCTTCGGCCAGGCAACATTCAGGACTTCAAGAAGCTGGAGCCTAGGGTCTTTAAGGGGACGAAGGGCATCGTCTGTGCTGATGATTAGCTCAAGGATATTGAGCGTCTCATGAGGGTGTCCCGTCTTTCTGAGGATCTGAAGGTTGAGGCGGTAGGACTTCAGATGTTTGACGTCGTCCGCACTTGGTTCAGAAATACGCCAATTCTTGTTGACGCAGGACAATCTTGGGAGGTATTCAAGGACCTCTTCAAGAATAAGTTCTTTGCTCGGGCAGACAAGTTAGACTTGGGGAGGCAGTTTGAGAGCCTCATTCAGGAGAGCATGTCTGTGGAGGAATACGCTACAGAGTTCGGCAGGCTGAGCCGATTTGTGGAGTATTTGGTGAGAGAGCCAGAGGTTCAAGCTATTCATTTTTGCGAGGGTCTAAACTGGGAAGTGAAGATCCTCATTTCGTCTTTTTATGAGACCTACTCGGAGATACTTGCGAAGGCACGCAAGGTTGAGCGGGAGTTAGGTTTGAAGCCCAAGAGAGATCATAATTCTTTTCTGGGGGCTAACAGCAGCACAGTGACTACCAAGCGTCCTCATTTCTACTCCAAGCCACAACAGCACCAGACTCCAGCTAGGGCACCATTTCATCAGACATCGCAACAGCAGAGACAGTTACAACAAGCTTCCTGCCACTTCTACAAGAAGCCCGGCCACATCTGGGAAGTTTGCAAGAAGAGGTTGGGAGTTTGTTTATATTATAGTACTGAAGGGTATCAGCTGAGAGAGTGTCCTTCCAACCCTCGTCGTGCAGTTAAGGGAGCAGCTCCAGCTCCGAGGACACATGCGAGACCACCTGCTGTACAGCCGAGGGGACCACCGCTTCCGACCCAGCAGTAGCGTTATGCCCAGCACCAGCATCAGGGAGGTGCACGTCAGGGACAAGCGTTCGCTATGACAGTCGAGGAGGTCGAGCCTACTGGAGATGTCATCGCAGGTTCTGTTCTTCTTGATTTTATTCCAGCTTTAACTTTGTTTGATAGTGGTGCTTCCCATAGTTTTGTATCTGTTTCTTTTGCTCTAAAGCATGGTTTGGTAGCTGAGTCTTTGCTTAGGACTTGCAAGATCATGACCGGGGAGGCATTATCTTGGTTAATGATATTTGTAAGGATCGGAGAGTTACTCTGGGAGGCCGGGAGTTGTGTCCATGTCTACTTGTAATGCCACTCCCGAGCTACGACATTATACTCGGGATGGATTTGTTGAGTAGGCACCGTGCTAGTATAGATTGTAGAGGAGGTAGAGTTTTGTTTGGTCTGCCAGGAGAGCCAGGGTTCGAGTTTGCTAGAGGAGATACAGAGCAGGGAGGAGGTATTATTTGTGGAGCTATGGTAGAAGACAAGGAGTTGCCACATCCGTTGATAACAGAGTTCTTGGATGTGTTTTCTGAGGAATTGCCAGGATTGCCGCCAGATCAAGATATTGAATTCTCTATAGACTTGGTGCCAGGTGTAGAACCAATTTCATGGCATGTCTATAGAGTAAACAACAACGAGCTGGTCGAGATAAAGAAATATGTGGATGAATTACAGGACAAGAGGTTTATCAGATCGAGTTCTTCACCGTGGGGAGCCCCGGTATTGTTTGTACCAAAGAAAGATGGATCAGTGCACACACTACCAGAAAAAGTCAAATTAGCGACGTCTAAAAACGTCGCTAAATAACCAAAAATCGTCGCTAATTAGGTTTAGCGACGTAATTAGCGACGTTTTAAAGAAGTCGGAAAATACCAAGTCGCTAATACAAAAAACGTCGCTAAACGTCGCTATGCCGACGTTTTTTAGCGACTTTAATGTGTCGCTAAATTTAGCGACGTTTTGCGACGCCAAGTCACTAAAAAGCGACGTTTAGAAAAGTCGCTAAACGTCGCTGATTAGCGACATCTATCGCGACGTTACACCGACGTCTTTAATGACCTGGCTATACTGCCATGTCAGCAATTGGCGACGTTTAGCGACGTCATTAGCGACGTTATTAGCGACGTTATTAGCGACGTTTTACGGCGTCGCTAATTAGCGACGTAATTAGCGACATAATTTAACGTCGCTAAACGTCGCTAAACGTCGCTAATAACGTCGCTAATTTTTAAAAAAAATTAAAAAAATTCCCAAAATCAAACATTGTGATTCCCTACAGTTTTACATCATCTTCATCATACACACCAACATGATTCAATCTAGTTAACTATATTATCCAATTAAATTAAAGACCACAAGAAGTATCAATCCAATTAAATGTGGATAACTATATAATCCAATTAAATTAACTAAAAAATTAATGACCACAAGAAGCATCATACATCATGTCTATTGTTGAAGTACCAATAATTCATAAATAATAATAATAATAACTAGACTACTACGGATCTGCAGGAGGCTGACCAGCGGCGCGCTTCAAGGATAACAACTCCTCATACTCGTCCCGTGGAATCGACACCGATGTCGATGGAGAAGGCAGTGACGTCGGTGGCGGCCGTGCCCGCTCCAAATCTGCGAGTCGCTGGTTGTAAGAATCCAGGGTAGATAACAACCTCGTACTGCTATCACCCATTGAATCCTGCATCCTCGTCAGGTTCTCGCCCATCGATAGCTGTGACGCATGCATCCTCGTCAGCTTCTCGCCCATCGATAGCTGTGACGCCTGCAGCTCCATGATGTTGCGATCATTGGAGGCTCTAATATCATTTGTCAATTCTCGTAGCTCCGTCATGCTGCGGTCGAGCATATCCAATCGTGCGATAAGCATCGGATCGTCCGCCTGCGGCTGGGACCGGGACTGGTCCTCCATACTTCGCAGCAAGTCGTCACGGAGAGACGCAATCTGACGGTCAACGGCCTCCTGGACGGCCTCCTGGACTCTGGCCGACGACTGCGAGGGCTGCGACTGCGAGGGGTGTATGGAATGCACAGCTGTCGGGGAGGCCCTAGATGACTGCGTCGCAACCAGGGCGCCATAGGAGCCCGTACCGTAGTACGTACCCCTCTGGAGACCACCAGCTGCGGTCATCCACAGGTCGTCCGCCGACGGAGATGGACCGGGCTGCGACGAAGCACCAGCCTCTCCAGGTGTAGGTGCACTAGCAGTCGCCCGCTCACAAAGCCTAAGATACTCGGCCTAGAAAAGGTTTGGAAACTCAATAATTGCCTAAGTTATATTAAAATAAACACAAAGTAAAGTAATACTTACATAGGTCTGTGAGGCCCTCTCATCAATGAGATTTCCGTCCTTGCAATGGGTGGCCAAGAAGACGGTCACCATGTTCGCATCCTCACCCCTCTGTACCTGTTAAAAATATATTTTTTATTACTAAACTTAAATATTTATTCCAAGTACCATTTTATGGTACTTATATTAAAATAATATATTTTAAAAGAAAAAACATACCAAACGACGGAAATGTTCCGTCATCGGAATCGAGCCACCACACCACTTGGCAGCATTCTACCTAGCCGCCTTGGCCTTCTTAGACCTTTCCTTGTAGCTCGGATCGTCGAATCTAGCCCTCATCGCAGTCCACTGCTCAGGCGTGATCCAACCTTGGATCGGTTTTCCAGCACGATCACGAGCCTTCTGGTCATCCAGAGCATCTCGGATAAGCTTGGCGGCAACGGTAGGAAAGAGCCGCTCGATCAACTCGGCCCGGTGCGGAGGATAAAAATACGTTTGCTACAATAAATAATTCATTAAGTTAGCATCACAAATATGCATAAATTAGAGGATTTATTTAATATACTTTTACCTGGAAGTGCGCAAACCAGAACGCCTTCCTCTCCTCCGGAGCCTCCGAATAGTTGATCCAAGGGCCACCGTAGTTGTTTCTCAGAAATTGGCCCAGGCGTCTCTGAACCGACGATGGACGATATCTATACAGAAATAATAATTTAGATTACTGAAAAAGTCAATATACGATGAATAAAGAGAAACACAAATATATATTAAACCATCTAATTGACTTACTTTGTACCGTCGGCCCAAATCTCTGTCCTCGTCTCCTCCGGTGGTGCGCATGGAGGATCTTGCTGATGCTGGGACAACGTCGGCACGACCTCCTCTACATGCTCATCTGTCTCCATGCTTCCGTCAGCAGGAGGAAATCTGGACGAGGGAGTACTATCACGCCTGGAACTACTCGTCCCAGGAGTGATGCCACGCAACGTCGTCGCAGTCGGAGATGTGGCTGATCGATATACTGGAGTACTGGGCGACGATGATCCGGAACCAACAGTAGGCAGTACCGGAGTGGCACTCTGTCTACCTCGGGACCTGCCGAATCCTCCGCGTCGTCCTGTCATATCTGATAACAACATATGATGAATATAGAGAAACACAAATATATACTACATTCTACAGTCGGAATGTGATACATATCTCAAAGTATTATACAGTCAAAATATAATACATATATTCGTTAATGTCAACATCTACTTCTACATGCAATATTTATAGTCCAAATATAGTTACATTCTACATGGAATATTTTATATTTTCAATCATCTTCAGAAAATTCATCTTGTTCGCCTTCCTCGTCCTGCTCTTCCACTTCCTCGTCTTCACTTTCATCTACTTCGTCGTCCTCTCCGGATAATTCTACATCTTCTACATTATTACTCGTGTAATGAGTAACTTCCGTTGAGTCCACATCTACAATATTTGTTACAAGAGGTAGATCGTCCTCCTGATAAGCTATTTCGTCAATGTCAAAGGTATTTCTAGCTTTAGTCTTGCATACTGCCCACCAATCCGACCTCGCTGTCCCCCGTCTAGGATAAGTTGCGAAGTACACGAGCTGAGCCTGACTTGATAGGACAAATGGTTCGTAGCCTTGATATCTACGCTTGTAGTTTATATCCACAAGGCCATGCTTGTCAATTTTCCAACCTTGATCTTGAATCGGATCGAACCATTCACACCTGAATAGCACGATATTAGCAGGTTCTGGGCCATAATTATATGTCAACTCCACAATCTCTCGTAAGATGCCAAAAAAATCATTGCCCGGATTGACGTCTTTGTAGTTTGAAGATTTGATACACAAACCACTGTTTTTCGTGGAATCAAGATCCAGAAAGCTGTCTCTAATAGGAGCATTTGTTGACTTGAACCTGAACCCATTCACACAGAAACTTGGCCATATTTTTACGGCAGTAATTGGTCCCTTGGCTAGAGTCCTAATAGATTCAGTCTCAGGTGATATTAGACGATCGACCTAAATACCAAAGTAACGATAGTAAGTTATTTGTTTTGCAAGTGCAGAAATAAAAAGTAATTACCAAGCATCTTACATATACGCTCAACCAAGAAGGAAAATGGCATCTCATATCTTGTTCTACTTCTTCGTCTGTTATGTAGGGCCTAACCGACCTCAACTCATCATTATATGTGCTGAAAAACAATGAAGCAACTGCTGATTAGTAGCATAATAGTATCTTATACTATTACATTGAGATGATGAAAACGTGGACGTTAATTACTTACCCCTCTAGCTTCTCCACTTCATCCTCGTCGCAATTGAGTAATATATACAATTGAGCAGCCCTTAGCTCATCGTCATTCAAATATCTCTTCTTCATTTTTCCCGAGGGCTTTCCGGATGCATTGAATACTTTGAGTATTGCATCATTAGATTCCTGATATGCGTCGTCGTTTCTGGGAGCTTTCGTCCTATTAGTAGCAATATGCGGATTGAAATACGTCGAGCAAAAGTTTGTAATCTCCTCGAGAACATAAGCTTCACAAATAGAGCCTTCAACCCGTGCCTTATTTTTCACCTTTCTCTTTAGGTGATTCAGATGGCGCTCGAAGGGGTACATCCACCGATAACCGACAGGACCGCCAACACGTGCCTCATAGGAAAGATGAATTGGCAAATGCTCCATAGAGTCGAAGAATCCAGGAGGAAACACCTTCTCGAGCTTACATAGTGTTACCGCAATGTCCCTCTCTTGCTTTTCTAGACGATCGACGAGCAACTTAGTACAACAAAGATCTCTGAAGAATATGCTCAGCTCTGTCAATGGGTCCCAAACGACCTGCGGTAAGAATTCCCGAAATGCAATCGGAATTAACCTCTCCATGAATACGTGACAATCGTGGCTCTTCATACCTACTAGTTTATTCTCCTTGAGGTCGACGCATCTTTTCAAGTTCGACACGTACCCGTCTGGAAACTTTAGACCCTGAATCCACCTACAAAGTCTACCTTTATCCTCTTTATCCAGTGAGAAAACTGACTTAGGTTGCTTTAACTTTCCATTCCCCTCCTCTATCAAATGCAATGCAGGACGTCTACATATGTCTTCTAAGTCCAACCTCGCCTTCGGATTATCTTTCGTCTTCCCCTTTACATCCATTACAGTATTAATTATGTTATCAAACACATTCTTCTCGATATGCATGACATCAAGGTTATGTCTGATCAGATTGGTGCTCCAATATGACAGATCCCAGAATATACTCCTCTTCGTCCAGTTATGGGTGCGACCAAATCCGTCACACTTGTACACCTTAGCAGGCTCTTGGATAGCACTTGGTAAATCTTTTACCTCTTCCCATATCGTGCATCCGGGCCACCTTGGCGGTGGATTGGCCTTCTCCACAACTCCCGCACGAAAAGCATTCCGATTCCTCCGGTACGGATGATCGTTCGGCAAAAATTGTCGATGACAATCGAAGAAGCACGGTTTGCCTCCGTATTTCAAACGGAAAGCCTGAGAATGGTCCATGCAATACGGACATGAGAGACGACCATGGGTGCTCCATCCCGATAACATTCCATAGGCCGGAAAGTCATTGATGGTCCACATAAGTGCTGCCCTCATCTGAAAATTCTGCTTTCTAGAAACATCGTACGTGTTGGCACCGACTTCCCACAGCTGATTCAACTCATCTATCAAAGGCTGTAAATACACATCGATGTTCCTCTTCGGATTGTTCGGACCCGGGATAATAACGGTTAGGAACATATACGGAGTCTTCATGCACATCCAAGGCGGTAGATTGTACGGAGTGACGATCACAGGCCAACACGAATACTGGGAGCCCGAAAGTCCGAATGGGGTAAAACCGTCAGAGCAGAGCCCCAATCTGACATTACGCGCTTCCTCGGCAAAATATGGATACTCTCGATCAAAGTGCTTCCATGCTTCTCCATCGGATGGATGATCCAATACTCCTTCGATCTGTTTTCGCCTGTGCCAACTCATGTTTTCTGCAGTCTCCTTAACCATGAACAACCGCTGCAACCGCGGCGTCAAAGGCAAGTAGTGCATCGAATCGGTAGGCTTCCTTGCACCGACAGACTTTTCTCTAACAGTGGCCTTGTAGCGATCAGCACCACAGAATCTGCACGCATCTTCATCCTTGTCGTCTTTGTAGTACAACATGCACCCGTTGCGACATGCATCGATTTTCTCGTATCCCATCCAAAGCGATCTCACCATCCTCTTAGATCGATAGAAGTCTTTAGGCAACTTTGCACCCTCGGGCAAGATCTCTATAATCAAATCGAGCAGTCGATTATAGCATTCTTGCGACATGTTAAAATCGGACTTGATGCTCAATAATCTTGTAACCACCTCCAACGGTGAATGATCCTCACAACCAGGATATAGTGGAGTCCTTGCATTCTCAAGCAACTCCATAAACTTTGTAGCATCGGCATTCGGTGCCTCCTCAGCTGCATCATAATTGTCGGGATTGAAACTAGGTCCCGCCGCATCATAATTGTCAGGATTGAAACTAGGCCCCGCAGCATCATAAACCATGTTCACCAACCCGTCGTCGTAAGCATCGTGGTCTTGGACATCCATATACGGCTCCACATAGGGCTCCGACTCCGATGCTAGAGATACAAGTTCTCCGTGCGCGGTCCACTGATAGTAATTCGGCGTAAAGCCCTTCGAGTATAAATAATATGTAACTTCCACTTCAGGATGATATTTCCTGTTGCGACATCTCACACACGGACACTTAATTTTGGTACCGTCCATGTATTGAGGGAACGCCTTTGCGAACTGCAGGAACTGCTGTACACCCTCAATGAATTCATCCCGCACACCGCACATGTCATCAGGATGACGGTTGTACATCCACTAACGATGACGCAGATAGTAATTCATATCCATTTCTAGAAACTTCTGCAAAATTGACATAAGCTATCATATAAATCATTACATGCAAAATTAACCGTACTATAAAAATCATAACTGATATAATACATATTTTCATTTATCAAAACTGCAGCTGCCCCCAACCCCATAGTACTATGAACTGCACTATAAGTGTGCAGTCAACACTACAAATAGTGTGTCATACTATAGAACTGCAGCTGCCCCCAACCACACTCCTAGGTCAGTGTCCGTTATGGGAAAAGCAGTCATGGCATTGCACTAAGGCACCTGGTGCTTGAACAATTTTTGCATCAAAAGTTTCCCAAGTACACGGGCTATTGCTCTATGAAAATATGCCATAGCTAGGAGTAGAGCTGTCGAGTGGGCCGGGCCTCTCAGGCCCATGCACTATAACGGGTCAGACCGGACCTAAGGGTAAAAATCTAAGTCCAGTTCGACACGTGACCCACGGCACAGTGAGTTTCAGACTGGACCGAGCCGGACCGGATCGGACTTGGGATTCCGTGAACCCTACAAGGACTTCAAAGTAGAGATTGAAGAACAACTAACATTTTATTTTTAAATTATGAAGTGTAGGGTTGAATGTGCATAGGAGATGGTTGGGAGCGCATTTGTTTCCGGGAGAAACAACACAGATGGTATGCTCTCTCGGATGAACTTCTCTACTTTGGGATATGTAAACATAGCACAAAAAAATAACACACTGCAAGTTCTTGCTTCATATTTGTCTTGGAGATTCACAATCCATTTGTTTCAATCTATATACAAGAACTTGGCAGATTGTATGCATACCAAATCCCATAGATTGGCGTAGGACTATGTAATACATGGATGTGTATAATACATCAGATAGTATAAACCAGGTTGTCGATCAGGCTAGCAAGCAGCAGCGTGTCGGGCCGGGCCGAGCTGTGCCTTGGGTCGGAACGAGCCTGGGCTTCGGGGCCGGACCTCTCTTATGGGCTGAGATATGAGGTCCGACACGTCCCTATATATTGGGTCGGGCCGGGCCGAGCCCACGATAATTCGGACAGGGTTTTGCGGGCCGGATTCGTGCCGGGCTGGTCATCCCGGTCCAATTGTCAGGTCTAGCTAGGGGTGGGCGTTCGGGTTATTCGGTTTCAACACCGAAATAATAAAAATCGAATAAGTAAAAATTTTAAAAACCTAAAGCTGAAATAAATTATCTATAACCGAAACAGAACCGAATTGATAATCAATTTATTTTATTTGATAATCAAAGCTAGTAAGCAGTGCTCACTGCTGCTGTTACCTCTCTCGTAGACTTGGGCCAGTCGGCCCTAACCCTAACCCTAACCCCATGTCAACAAACCTAACCCTAACCCTAACCCTAGGTCCTCATCAGTGTCTGTGTCAGTGTGTGTGTGTGCCGTGTCTGTGTCTGTGTCAGTGTCTGTGTGTGTAGTGTTTGTGTCAATGTCACATGTGTCCTGTGAGAGAGAGAGAGAGAGAGAGAGAGAGAGAGAGAGAGAGAGAGAGTAGGGTTTACCGGAATAGGGTGGAGAGCCGGTCGACGGAGCGCGGGGGAGGGGGGGAGTTTTTCTCTTTTCGAATTTTCAGCAGATGGGGAAAAATGAAACCGAGCCCTAATTAACCAAATTTTAGCGACGTTTAGCGACGTCCAAGTAAAACGTCGCTAACTTAAATTTTAGCGACGTCATTGACGTCGCTAAACACGTTGCTAAAATATTTTTAATAAAAAGGTCGCTATATACGTCGCTAAACGTCGCTAAATTAGACATATTAGCGACGTTTAGCGACCTTTATTTAACTTATAGCGACTTAACTTTTAAAATCTTAATAAAAGTCGCTAAACGTCGCTAAATGTCGCCATTTAGCGACGTCTAGCGACGTTTTTATAAGGAGTCGCTAATTATATATTATTAGCGACGTTTCTTTTGACGTCGCTAAAATACGTCGCTAATAGCGCTTTTTCTAGTAGTGACATGTGCATTGATTACAGGGCATTGAATAATCTCACTATCAAGAATAAGTACCCTTTGCGACGGATTGATGACTTGTTTGATCAGTTGAGTGGTGCTAAGGTGTTTTCTAAGATAGACTTGAGATCAGGCTACCACCAGGTGAAAGTAAAGCCGGAGGACATACCAAAGACTGCTTTTAGGACTCGGTATGGTCAGTATTAGTTTATGGTGATGCCGTTTGGGTTGACTAATGCCCCGACGATATTTATAAATTTGATGAATAAGGTGTTCCACCAGTACCTTGACAAGTTCATGGTGGTGTTCATCGATGACATACTCATATATTCGAAGAGACCGGAGGATCACGAGGAGCATTTACGATTTGTGTTGGATGTATTGAGGAAGGAGAAGTTGTATGGGAAGTTATCCAAGTGTGAGTTCTTCCTGGACAAGGTGGAGTTCTTGGGACATGTTGTGACTGGTGATAGAATTTTAGTAGATCCGAAGAAGATCACAACAGTGGAGTCTTGGAAGACCCCGAGTTCGGTAGCAGAGATCAAGAGTTTCTTTGCAGGCTACTACAAGAAGTTTGTGCAAGATTTTTCGAGGATTGCCGAGCCAATGACCAGACTCACCCGGAAGGACGTAGAGTTTGTTTGGACGGAGGATTGCCAGGTTGCTTTTGAGAAATTGAAGAAGAGGTTGACATCTGCTCCTATTTTGACGTTGCCATTAGGGTCTGGAGGTTTCACTATTTATAGTGATGCATCAGAAAAATATTTGGGTTGTGTTCTTCAGCAGAATGGAAAAGTGATTGCCTATACATCCAGAAAATTGCGTCTTCATGAGAAGAACTATCATACCCACGATTTGGAGTTGGCAGCAGTCATCTTTGCCCTGAAGTTGTGGAAATACTATTTGTACGGAGAGCGTGTGGAGATATTCACAGACCACAAGAGCTTGAAGTACATTTTCACGTAGAAGGAGTTAAACATGAGGCAACGTAGTTGGTTGGAACTGATAAAGGATTTTGACATATCTTTGCAGTATCATCCTGGAAAAGCTAATGTAGTTGCCGGTGCCTTGAGCAGGTATCCGGTAGCTATGTTGTTGACGCAGGATCGATATTTGTTGGTGGACTTGGAGAGCTTGGGCATTGAGGTGATAGTTCCTAGTTTTGCTATACAGATGTGGGGGTTGCAGATACACTCAGAGTTGATGGACATGATCAAGGCAGCCCAGTATGAGGATATATCTCTGAGGAGCATCAGAGCTTAGGTGAGAGCTGGATTGGAGGATGATTTCACCATTGCTGAGGATGGTTCTTTGCGGCATGTTGTTAGATTATGTGTGCCTAGTGGGGAGCTGCATGAGGATGTATTGCAGGAAGCGCATTGCTCTCAGTATTCCATACATCCAGGTGCCAACAAGATGTATCGGGATATACGAGAGAGTATGTGGTGGTATGACATAAAGAGGAAAGTGACATAGTTTGTATCCAGATGCTTAGTGTGCCAGCAAGTGAAAGCCGAGAGGCAGAGGCCAGGCGGTTTACTTCAGCTATTACCCATTCCAGAGTGGAAGTGGGAGCACATTACTATAGATTTTGTGTCCGAACTTCCACGATCTCCAGGAAGGAAATATACAATTTGAGTCATCGTTGATAGGTTGACCCAGTCGGCCCACTTTTTGCCTTTCAATGTGGGTTTGTCTACGGAGAAGCTAGCAGAGATATATGTGAGGAAAATCATCAGGATACATGGAGTTCCCGTCAGCATAGTCTCGAATCGGGATAGTCATTTCACTTATCATTTCTGGAGGAGTTTGCAAGCGAGTTTGGGCACCCAGCTCAAGTTCAGTACTGTATATCATCCCCAGACAGATGGGCAGTCAGAGAGGACTATTCAGACTCTCGAGGATATGCTGCACACTTACATACTAGATTTTGGGAGATCTTGGGAGGACCATCTCCATTTGGAAGAGTTTGCTTACAACAACAGCTACCAGGCTAGTATAGAGATGTCACCATTTGAGGCTCTGTACGGTCAGAGATGTCGTACTCCATTGTCATGGGATGATGTTGGAGAGAGAGTTTTGCTAGGGCCAGAGATGGTTGTGGATGCAGCGGAGAAGGTTAAGTTGATCAGAGACAGACTTCGAGTGGCGCAGGACAGACAGCGGCATTGGGCCGATAGCCACTAGAGACCTTTGGAGTTTGAGGAATAGTTTTAGATTTTTTTTTGTTTTGTGCTTGCTATTGGTTGTTTGTTATAGATTAAGTTTTAAAGATTGTGTTTTGTTTTAGGTTGGTGGTTTTGTGTTTCTGAGAATTTCTCTGACACGAGGCATGATTCATTTCGATGGAGGCGAGAAGCTTAGTCCGCGATTCATCGGACCTTTCACTATTCTTGAGAGGATCGGTGCAGTTGCATATAAACTAGACTTGCCACCTACATTGGAGGGAGTGCACAACGTATTTTACGTGTCGCAGTTAAGACGGTATATGGCAGATTCTAGTCATGTGTTGGATCACTCAGAGATAGAGATAGGCCCTACTCTTAGCTATCCAGAGCAGCCAGTTGAGATTCTGGATCGGAAAGAGAAGGTGCTAAGGAACCAGACTTTTTTCTTGGTACGCGTCGCATGGAGGCATCACTCTCCGGGGTAGTCTATCTGGGAGAGAGAGGATGAAATGCGAGAGCGTTACCCATATTTGTTCGTGCCTTGAGGTATGTTCTGATATGTTCTTTCCTAGTTATGTTATATTCTTTCTGTTCTGTTCTGTTTATTTTTGGGGGTAGTTTTCGTCTTTGAATTTCGAGGAAGAAATTATTTTCAGGGGGGTAGACTTGTTACTACCACATTTTCTAGGAGAGGGTATTTTGGTCATTTCATAATTAATTAAATATTGTGCATGTTGAATAATTATTTATTGTGTTATTTAATTATTGTTAGATGTTAGTTTATTATTTTGGACTTGTGTTAGTTGACCTAACTAGTTTAGATTAGATCCATGGACCAACATTTACAATTAGTTAGAATTGAGCCCAATTAGAAGCTCATTCATTAGGAGGATGATTAATTTAATTAAACAATTAGACTAGAACCTTCCCTCTTTAATTATTTCTTCATAAGAGGCCCCAAGGGGTATATTGGACATTACATAGTGACTTAGGGAGGGGGATAAGGGGGCGGCCTATATTAAAAGAGGGGGGAATTTCTCTCTCCTCTTTTTATTTCAAATCTAGATCTAGAATTTTTCTCAACCAAATTCCTTCATTCCCACATCAAATCTCTACCAAATTTCTTTCCAATTCCTTCCCAAATCACCATTGGAGGCTAGTAGAGCAAGGATCTAGAAGGAGGAAGCAAGATTCTATAAAGAGGAGCAAGGATCTACAAGTTGAAGACAAATTTTATTAAATTTGGAGGTTGCATTGGAAATCCATCTCCCAATAGATACAATTCAGTTTTTCCCTTTAATTAGGTTCTAAACCTAAGATTTAACCATGAGTAACTGATGCCTTGAGAAGGTATCCGGTAGCTATGTGCTTGACGACGGATAAACACCTGTTGGCAGATTTGGAGAGCCTGGGTATTGAGGTAGTGATTCCTGGTATTGAGATACAGATGTGGGGTTTGCAGATACATTCAGAGTTGATGGATATGATCAAGGCAGCCCAGTACGAGGACGTGTCTCTAAGGAGCATCAAAGCACAGGTTCGAGCCGGATTGGAGGATAATTTTACCATTGCTGAGGATGGTTCTTTACGGAACGGTACTAGATTGTGTGTGCCTAGTGGAGAGTTAAGAGAAAAGGTATTGCAGGAAGCGTACCACTCTCAGTATTTCATGCATCCAGGTGCCAACAAGATGTATTGGGTTATACGAGAGCGAGTGTGGTGGTATGACATAAAGCGGAAGGTGGCACAGTTTGTATCCAGATGCTTAGTGTGCCAGCAGGTGAAAGCAGAGAGACAGAGACCCGGTGGGTTGCTTCAGCCATTATCCATTCCAGAGTGAAAGTGGGAGCACATTACTATGGATTTTGTGTCTAGACTTTCGTGATCTCCAGGAGGAAAAGACGAGATTTTGGTCATCGCTGACAGGTTGACCAAATCGGCCCACTTTTTGCCTTTCAAGGTGGGTTTGTCTACGGAGAAGCTGACAGAGATATATGTGAGGCAGATCGTGGAAGTCCTATCCCTGATTTGGAAAGGATCATCATATTTTGTCCGTGGCAAGAGAATGTTGAAAGACAAATAGACACTACGAGCCCATTATATAGTGCGCATCCCGGCCGGATCGATATTTAAGGCACTACATAATATACCACTAAGAAAAAGTTTTGTTCCAAAACTTAAGAACAAGGTCTTACCTCTGACTGAATGAACAATAAAGGGTACTTCTCTTTCATCTCCGACTCTATCTCCCATGTTGATTCTTTGACCAAATGGTTCCGCCATAACACGCAAACCAAGGACATCGATCGATTTCGTAGGACTTTCTCCTTGCGATCCAAATCTATACATGTTCCTCTGAGTATAATAAGTCCGTGCGCAGCTTCAACTGATCGAAACTAACTACATGACTCGGATCATACACATACTTTCGAAGTTGTGAACATGGAAGACATCATGCACTTCAGCCAAGATAGGGGGTAGCACAATCCGATAGGCTACAACTGTCACTCGCTCAAATATCTCAAAAGGGCCAACAAATTTGGGACTCAATTTGCCTTTAATACCAAAGCGCCTCATTCCTTGCATCGGTGTCACCTTCAAGAAGACGTGATCCCCGACCATAAACTCCAAGGGTCTTCGATGAATATCGGCATAACTCTTCTATCGGTTATGTGCAGTGCGGAGTCTTTCTCGAACCATGCAAAACTTTTCAATGGCTGGCTCCACCAGCTCTAGCCCGAGTACCTTTCGCTCGTCGACTTTGTACCAACAGATTGGAGATTGACACTTTCGCCCATAGAGCGCTTCGTATGGTGCCATCTGGATGCTCGATTCGTAACTATTGTATATGAACTCCGCTAACGGTAGGTGCATATCCTAACTAGTCTTAAGATTAATTGCACACAGTTGCTACATTTCTTCAAGTATTTGATTTATCCTCTCCATCTGGCCGTTAGTCTGGGGGTGATATGCGGTACTGAACTTCAACTTAGTGCCCAATATAGACTGTAAGTTGGTCTAGAAATGAGATAAGAAATGTCCGTCGCGATCTGAGACGATTGAGGCAGGTACTCCCCATAATAGGATAATCTTGTCAATGTAAATCTGTGCTTGCCGATCGACGCTTCATGTAATTTTGATTAGAAGAAAGTAGCCAAATTTGGTCAAACGATCAACAATGACCCAAATTGTAAGCCCCCTGATTTTCAGAAATTTTTAATTTGAATTTTTCGTAATTTTCTGTAATTAAAACTAAGGTATTTTGTGATTAAATGATTTTTAAATGCTATTTATTAATATTAAAATATTATAGAAATAATATTTTATGGTGTAAAATGGAAAACTGGACATAGGGTAATTTTTCGGGAATTTATTGGACTCCGGAAGCATTTTTAAAACCCTAAAAACTAATTAAAATTTAAACCAAAATAACCATGAATTGAACCCGGTTTATTTTAAATAAACCCGGTTTATTTCCTAAACCAAACCAAGAAAAACCGGTTTAACCAAACCAAACTTAAATTCTTATTGGGTCGGATCCGGGCCCAAAACCCAGACCCGACCCACTAACCCGACCCGCATTTAACTACTAACGAATCGGGTCGGATCCCTACCACCCGACCTGACCCAAACCCGTTACCCAAATTTTATTCAAAACCCTAATCCTAATTCAGCACCGATTCCGATCGGCGGCTGCCTATTTAACTCCCCTCGCCGCCGGCCGGAACCCTAAGATCCCTTTCCCTCCGACCATCTTCTTCCTCCGTCTCTCTCCCGTCTCCGACTTCGACGACCATCTCCAAAACCCTCAACTCCTCGATCTCCTCAGCCTCGTCGACACCTAGCCCCCGCTAACCCACAGCCGCTCTAGCCCGACCGTCCTTCGCCCATCCTCTACCGTCGAGCCATCACCGACCTTCCCTCCGCCTCAGCACATCACCATCCCCCGACCTCATCCTCCCCTCGCCGCTCCGCCCGACCATCACCGCTCCCCCGCCTTCATCCCCGGTCACCCTCTCCGCCCGCTGCTCGATTTCCTCCCCTAACTCCTCACCGCCTCCACAGCCTCCCCCGTACCCCGTCTTCCCTCTGCCACGACGGCCAGCACCCTCGAGACCCTCCGCTCGAGCAGCCTTGGTCGACGAAGCCCTCGCCGGAGCCCTAGCCAAGACGACTCCGCCTCCGTCGTGTCCGCCGAGCAGCCCTGACCCGGACACAGTATCCCCTGACCCGAACACAAACAGAAACCCTAACCCTAACGGACACAGTGGACACAGGACCCGGACACTTCGAACTCGACACTCGGATACGAGAAAATACAGTTTTTAGAGCTCTGTTCAGGTACCCGTTTCTCTCTTCCCGTAATTCCGTTTTTGATTCCGTCAGTTGTGCCGCGTAGACTATATGACCCTCTCGGTGCCCGTGTAACCCGCTTGGTATATCGCATCCTGTGGCGATCGCGAACCGCGATCCAAAAACAGGAAAACCAATACCCCATTTTACCCCGGAACTGAGTGCGCCCCGCCAAACGGGATGACTTGGTCGCACGCGGTCTTTACCGAAATGTGTGCGCCGTCGATACGGACGTGCGGGATTCGCAGAAGTTGATTTGGATGTGCGTGCACACCGGAATCAACGCGTATCCGACGACAACGTTCCGTATCCGCCTATTCTGGAATGCGCTGTAACTTTGTGTACACACGTCGGATTGAGACAAAACTCATGCCATCGGACTCATAGCAATACGCTGGTCCTGTGACCCAAGTTTGGTTTAATTCTGAGAACATTGATAAAATTGCGTATCGTGGGCCCTATAGGCTCCACTTGACGGGAGATTTTGTGATCGGCTCATCGAAATCCAATTCTGGAAGTTTTGTTGGGTTCGTATCATCGTTCTTGACTTGTTGACACTAAGTTTGGCAAATTTGGAGACCTTTGACCCTGACACGCTTTTCGGTGCAAAGTGGCCCACATGTGGACCCCGCTTTGACCCGGAAATATTATTTTTGCTCCTGTGTCCAATTTGGACTTAAGGACAGACGTTTCTAGCTATTTGATATTTTCTGAATCTAATGGTGATATTTATTTCAGCAACCGGAGTAGTCCCTACAATTTCCACTGAGACTAGAGCTACAGTTGGAGCCAAAACCCCAGGCAAGTGTACCTTGCCCAAACTTGCAGATCTTGTTATTATTCCTTTGACTATATTTATATTGTTGTGCATGCTTGACCTAGGACCGTGTGACTTACTTAGCGTCCGATTAATAGTCGGGTGCCAATGCCGTACGCGGAGTTGTGTACGTCATCTAGACATGGACATCGTGACCCTTTACATTCTCGTACTTGTCTTATCGAGTACATAGACCCAGGACACTTGACACTATTCATGAGACAAAATCTTCCTGAGATATTCATGGTGATTCTGTGTAGGATACAGGTTTTACGACATAGACATTTTATTTCATAGACATTATATGACTTGCTACATTAGTTTTGATCCTGCGTGTCATAGATATGAGACGTGAGATTACATTGGGTGGAGAAAGATTTACCATACAAAAGGCTGATTATATATATATAATAATTTAATGGAAGTGCCTTAGTCTCTGGCAACAGAACTATGGTACCGTACTGGCCCTTCGATAAAATACTACTATGGTTTCTTTGACACTGATCCTGTAGTAGTCTCAGCCCAAGTATGACTAAAACTCTCACTTGCATATCACTTAGCTGGTTATATAGTTACCCTATTGTTTCATTTATTTTTGCACTGCATTTATTTTGGCATAAGCTTTCTTGTACCTTGCTATGTCCCCTGAGGACCTGGATCCAGATTATGTCCCCAGGATTAGCAGATGAGATCTATCCCGAGGTTTACGGAGCAGGAGCATTATCAGGAGCAGGCACTGGAGCAGTACCAGATCCAGTAGACGCATGATCACTGAGGGTATCTTCTGAGTATATACTGTTCCATACTCAGTTTTTGTTGTGGTTATCTTTATTCTTGTATCTTGACAGATGTATCAGACTCATTATCGGGTTATTTCCCCGAGTTTATATTATATTGAGATTGATCTTGCTTTATGATTCTGATATAGTTGTATTCATTTCTGTGGATGAGATTAGTATATTTAGACCATTATTGTTGTATTGCAGCTTAAGTACGCCCCGATGGATCCATTAAATTGGGTTTGTCCATCGGTATGTGCTGCTGGCCATTGCCACGTATCTGGTCCCTCGGTATTTTGGGACTGGGGCGTGACACAAATCATATCATGCCCCCGTGGTTTCTTCGGAAAGCCCACCATAAAACCTATGGCGATGTTGTCCTATTTTCACTCGGCAATAACGATGTTCTGTAGCTCCCCGACGGGCCTTTGATGTTCAGCTTTCACCTGTTGGCAAGCCATACACTTTGACACAAAGGTCGCCACATCCTGCTTCATATCCTACTACCAGAAGGTCATATATAAGTCCTTGTATATTTTGGTGCTCCCCGGATGCAAGAAATACTTCGCATAGTGTGCCTCAGTCATAGTTTTCTTTTGGAGTTCTAGATAGTTAGGAACGCACAATCTTTATTTCACTTGTAGGGTCCCATCTTTACCTTCTGCAAAGTCGAACGTATTTTTCGTTGAGATCAGCTCGCGTATCTTCTTCAGGAATTGATCGTTCTTCTGAGCAGACTTGATTCTTTCACGCAGACTCGACTTTAGGTAAAGTGGAGATAGCTGCATCCCTTCATATCGAACTCGATATTCGATATCCATCTCCTCTAGATCTTGAAGCAAGCGACCGTTTATGGATAGCGAGCCCACGTGCTTTCGACTCAGAGCATCAGTGACGATGTTTTCCTTTCCTGACGTATATGCGATCATCAGGTCATAGTCCTTTATCAGTTCTAGCCAACACCGCTGCTGGAGGTTCAGTTCCCGCTGGGTAAAAAATTATTTAAGGCTTTTGTGGTCTGTATAGATTTTGTAAGCAACACCGTATAGATAATGTTGCCACAACTTCAGGGTGAACACAATTGTCGCCAATTCTAAGTCATGCATTGGGTAGTTCTTCTCGTGTTACTTCAATTGTCTTAAGGCGTATGATATCATATTGCCTCTCTGCATGAGAACACACCCTAAGCCGAGTCCTGAAGCATCGCTATATATCTCAAACTCTTCTACTCCATCCGAAAGTACGAATATTAGAGATAAAACGAGTCGTTGCTTTAGCTCCTGAAAGTTAGCTTCGCAGTTGTTTCTCCACTTGAATGCAATCCCTTTCTGAGTAAGACGAGTTAAAGGCGAGGCCAATTTAGAAAAATCTTTCATCAACCTACCGTAGTAACCCGCTAGGCCCCAGAAAGGTTCGAACTTCACTGGATAACATAGGATGCCTCCAATCCACCACTATCTCGATATTCTTTGGGTCCACTGCGACGCCTTCTGTCAAGACAATATTCCCTAAGAATGACACACTGATCATCCAGAACTCGCACTTGCTCACCTTTGCGAACAACCGATTCTCCCGCAACGTCTGCAGCATAATCTTCAAGTGTTCCATTTGCTCCACCACATCCTTGGAATAGATTAGGACGTCGTCGATAAACACGACCACAAACTTGTCCACAAATGGCCGGAAGAAGCGGTTCATTAGATCTATGAAATCTGCTAGAGCATTCGTTAAGCCGAACGATATTACACAAAATTCATAATGTCCGTGTCGGGTTCGGAATGCTGACTTGGGTATGTCATCAGACTTGATCCTCAGCTGATGATAGCCCAACCTAAGATCAATTTTAGAGAATACTGTCGCTCCTTGTAGTTGATCAAACATGTCGTCTATCCTTGGTAATGGATATTTGTTCCGCACAGTAACTTTATCCAGTTCTCGGTAGTCGATGCACAGCCACATGGAACCGTCTTTCTTCTTCACAAACAACACCTGAGCTCCCTATGGAGAAATGCTTGGAAGAAAGTATCATCGGTCCAACAGGTCTTGCAATTGCACCTTCAGTTCCTTCAGCTGTATTGGGGCCATTCGGTAGGGTGCCTTCGATATCGGATGCATATCCAAAAAGGTATCAATGGCGAATTCGATCTCTCGATCAGGAGGCATTCCGGGCAGCTCGTTCGAGAACACGTCGGGGAAATCTGCTATGATATCAGCTTGAGATGCATTTGCACCTTCCTGCTGGGTGTCTCAAACAGAGGCTAAGTACCATTCACAGCCCGAATACAACATGCGCCTTGCCGTAACTGCCGATATCACCATTGCCGTCTTCGACGCCGTGCTACACAAATAGTAGAACTCTGCCTCGCCAGGTAGACGAAATACGACTTGCTTCTCCGCACACTCGATCGTCGCATGGCAAGCACCTAACCAGTCCATCCCGAGATAATATCGTATTCCTTAATGTCTAGAACGATGACATTTAAGGAAATCTTTCTTCCTCCGATATAAATATAGCCGTCCCTACAGATTGCATTGGCGGGCATGTAAACTTTCGAAGGATTACTAACACACAGGTTCATATTTAATATTATTGAAGCTAATTTATTCTCCATAATGAAATTAGCAGATATAAAACTATGCGTAGCACCTAAATCGAATAACACTCTAGGTGGCAATTCTCTGAAAAGTAATATACCTCTCACAACCGTGTCGGAGGCGGATGCCTCATCCCAAGTCAATGCATAGACTCGGCCTTGAGCACCCTGATTGCGGGTTTACTGGTACAACATTTATGCCGTGTGCTAAAGGTCCCCTGTTCTTGTTCGGCTAGTTCCTGGGGTTCGTCCTTCCGTCTCGGCAGTCGAATAACTGATGGTCTAGGCGGCCACATTTGGAATATCCTATGACTCGGCACTCGGTTGCCCAATGCCCGCTCTTGTCGCACCTGTGGCACTGCATTCCCAGATGGGGACCACAATGTTCATGCATGTGCGGACACTTTGGCGCTGTATACCGTCCCGCGTCGTGAGGACGCTTATTGAAAGTATTGCAGATAGTCTGTCCCACATTCTGAGGATTACGCCCAAAGATCTGTTTGCTATCTAGAGCGGCTTCGTAACACTCCCGGTATGTTTGGCACTTCTGATTCATGGCATCCCTATATAGATCATTATTTAGGCCCTTCTGGAAGCGATAGCACCACGCCTTCTGGTCCGGTAAGAATTGTCTGGCAAATTTAGTAAGTCGAACGAATGCAAAATTATAATCGTCAACTGACGTACTGCTTTGGACAAGATTGCTAAATTCATCCTCTTGTTGCTTTCGCACCGCCCTGGGAATATACTGTTCAATAAAGGCCGTCTTGAACATCTCCTAAGTGATCTTACAGTACGGATTCACGTCGTAGATCCCATGTTTGGTAGCCTGCCACCAATCATTCGCCTTTAGTTCTAGTTGCACAGAGGCGCACACCACTCGCTTAGACCCTTTTATGCTGACAAGATTGAAGAGTCCTTCGAGTTTCGTGATCCATCCCATCACCACGTTCGGTTCGGCTCTCCCGTTGAACGTAGGCGGGTGCATCTTAGTGAACTCTGTCGTCCTGCAGAAAGTCTTAGCGGAAGGCTGTACCTCCTCTGAGTCGTCATCTAATGCCATGACTTGTGGCGTAGGCACCGCTGCAACCGCACCTTTGTTGGGTACCAAGCTTGTGATCAATTGCGTCAAGGTGGAGCTTGTGATCAACCGCACCTTTTGTTGTGTAGCAAATTGAACTTGGATCTGCGTCTGTTGACCTGCATCCTGCTGCTACTGCACCTCCATTAACTGCATGACCCTTTCCATCATATCGTTTGAACCCACCTCTCTGGATTATCCAGAACATGCAGGGTCGTTCTGGACAGGCTGTGCACTGCTTGTAGCGGTATCATTTTTCTTTGCCATTGCTACAAGCCTACAAAAGAGAGTAGCTCGTCAAGACTCCAAAAACAATAATTTTATCTATGGGCTCATTGCATGGGGCAATTTTCTCATGTAGCGGACATCGAATGCATTTAATTGAGAGGCGCAACAAACTTCTAGAAATATCTTTTAAAAACTTGAGAAAGTGAAGTCGTGCTCTGATACAAATTTGTCATGTCCCGATCCCGCAAGGGTCGATCCTACTCTCGCTTAGATCCTTTGCGGAACCGATCATCCTCGCATGAGTGTGATGCCATGCCAGCCTGGAGTTGCTCTCGCACAAGGTAATAACGTGCAATGATAAAAATCTATTTGAAATACAAGTTAGAAAACACATTCACAAAGAGTTGAACACAGAGTATAGGAAGAAAATATGCTTATTTTATTTAATAAAATCAGAGTAATATTTAGATAGAGTTTATATTTGATACGCCTCTCGGCTACATTGATTGCATTATAAAAAAAACTTAAAAGGCATGACACTCCATCAGATAATCTTCGTAGTCCCATGCATTACGCCCTTGTATAGGTTAAAATCCATGTTTCCAAAATAAACTGACTTCAACTATGTTTGATAATAAATGAAAGAAATAAAACGAGGTTTATACGAAACCCGCTCTTTGGTTTACAAACAAGAAGTACAATTAATCCTATACGAGGATGTCAAGTACAATTTTTAATCTGGGTAAATATTGCTATAGGAGTCTGATCTGCAGTCGATCACTTTGTCCCTTGGACCACACGATGATGAAGAAATACCGTAGAAGACAGAAAAAGCTTTGAAGGTTGCAGAGGGGAGTGGATGCTCGATGCCAAAGTCGTCGATCGCTACTCTTTTCCTGAGCTCTAAATTCTTCTCTCTCAAAGACTTTTCGACTCTCGACCTTAGTTTCTCCCTTTTTTGTGCACCTGGACCTCTGTCAATAGAGGTCTCTATTTATAGGGTTTTAGTGACAGTGACCATCAGTCGGCGTAGAAGTCGGGTAGTGTAGGGTATGGCACTTCTTACGCGACGGTTACAATAATCGTTACCTACGTATAAATGATCTTTTGAATGAGCGTATGACGCGTGTCCCATTAAGAGATAATGCGTATAACTACTACGAAGATCATGGCATAAAAGCCAGATAGGTAGTTATCCCTCGCGTAAAAAAGGTTGGCATAGAATCCAGTAACTGTCACCATGGCGTAGAAGCCAAGTAGTCATCAAACTAGCGTAGAAGCCAAGTAGGCGTAGAAGCCGAATAGGAGTAGAAGCCTGATGCTCTTTCCTTGACTGAGGCTCTGAGCGAATTCTGGACCAAATGGCCTTAATACGCACCAATACGAACGTAGCCTGAGTTGGCATATTTCAAGGAGGTGGCGTACAGCGTGCTCCTCATATCTGAAGATGGACTGGTGGCGTATTCCAAGGAGATAGCGTACAACGTGCTTCCCTAGCTAAAAGTAGCCCGGTGGCGTATTGTGCAAAAGCGATGATGTGGACGTCTTAGTAGGAATCATAGCTTTTGGAGATATAATCAAATTTCTTGCATTAAATGCAGAGATCTGCCCCCATCCCGCGCATTAAATGCAGAGGCATGCCTCAAAGACCTGTCACCATGCCGAGCATTAAATACAGAGACATGTCTCGAATATCTGCCACCAGTCTGTACATTAAATACAGAGACGTGCCTCGAGCTCTGTACGAAGAGCAGCTTTTGACGTGGCAGTCTATTTGTCTTCTGCGGAGCGTAAAAAGCTCACATCTGCCTGTGTAGAACTAGGCAGCGTATCCCCTTGTATGCATAAAAGCAGTTTACGCCAAGGAGATGTGGAGGCGTATCTCGAAGATCTGTCACCATTCTGTACATTAAATGCAGAGACGTGCCTCGAAGATCTGCCACTATTCTGCGCATTAAATGTAGAGACGTGCCTCGAGCCCTGTACGAAGTGCAACTTTTGACGTGGCAGCCTGTTTGTCTTCTGCGGAGCGTAAAAAGCTCACATCTGCCTGTGTTAAACTAGGCAGCGTATTCCCTCGTATGCGTAAAAGCATTTTATGCCAAGGAGATGTCACTAAACGACAGTTTGGGTCGCTGTACCGCGCCATCATTACAACCGTCGCCTGGATAGTCGTGCAGTACTCTTTGTCAGGAGTCAGACATCAGGTTCACTGCATGATTTGACAGGTTCATTCGAGGAATATGAAGCGTTCCTCGTACACTTCAATGCTGCATTTAAAAGCGAATGAGTTTTACGCCATATAGGCGATATAGCACCCTTTTTACGCTGAAGCAGCCTGGACATACTGCATTACGCGGATAGTCCTTGAGTTTATATTTTATGTTGTGCTCAACGAGAAAGCTCTGTTTCTACGCCGATGGCTCTGAAGTTTATATTTTACACTGCCCAGCACTAGAATGCTGCTTATAACTCTTCAGCGTATTTTTCATGCTTCTACATGACCCCCTTCAAAGTTTTTAAA
This sequence comes from Iris macrosiphon, assembly GCA_036927795.1. NCBI lineage: Eukaryota > Viridiplantae > Streptophyta > Magnoliopsida > Asparagales > Iridaceae > Iris > Iris macrosiphon. Next base: position 60,089,693 of record JAYESA010000005.1, read on the forward strand.
TTCCTCGTAATTTGAAACACTTTGAATGAAGCATGAAACGGTCAAGTCTAACTTGTTCTTCAAGGCTGATTTCTTGGCGGATTATCGGGGATTTGTTGGGATTTGGCGTGTTCTCTTTTGCCTATATAAAGGCTGAGGAGTTAACCTGTTCTTCCCATATTTCCTTCACCGCACAGAGATGATTGTCGGAGTTCGTCGGGTCGACTTGAGAAAGAAGAAGACCATGTTCTTTCAGCATGTAAGGAGCTAAAAAAAAAAGGCGTCTTCGAGCAAATATCCTATGCAACGATGGATCATGGAAGGATATCATAGCCTCCTTTGCTCGGGATAATCAGCAACTTCATATGGCGATTCGTCCAGGAGAGAGAAAGGGTCACATCAGACCACACAGCTTGCAAGCTGTATTTTCTCCTGTCATTCGTGGACAAAAGCAGACAAACTAGCTCTGTCCTCGAGTATTGAGTTGGATTTAAAACCTCAACTCAATCTGTCATGGCGTGTGGAGGATGGGCTCTGAGCAATTTAGACAGGCCCAATTTTGTATCCTCCCGCCATTAATTATTTTTTTATTAATCGGCCGCGGAAACCGACTAACTGCTGAAGAAGGCGCGAGAAGATCTCCACCAATACGAGAATCTGACAGAACAGATTCTGGGGATGATCTTTCGATGAAGATGAGGAAATCCTTTGTAGACGAAATTTCCCTCATATGTAACCATGAAAATGAAGAAAAACCCTCTGTAGACTGGATTTCCCTCATATTTAATCATGATTTTTTAATAAAATCGTCTTCTTCTGTGCATATGATTATTTGCCATATATTTTGATATGATTATTTGCCATATATTTTGCTGTGATGAAGTCTGAATATGTGTAGCTTTGACACGTCTGGATAACTTTACGCCAACTCTGATAGAAAGAGTACTAGGTCCCGTCCTGTCTTTTACGCATAACTGAAGATGCGCAGAAAGTCGCTTAGCATTTAAGTCGAGTATTCGAACTGTCCTGCTGTTAGGAATGAGAAACTGCATAGAATTCTGAACTGTCACTTCTGATAAGAAGAATTTTTGTTCAGACCATCATCTTCAAGAATGATTTTCTGAAAATCCCTTGAAATATGGTAAGAAACGGCTGTCAAAACTGGGTTGCCATCTTGAACTGTAGAGGAAATATTCCGACTGGATTCTGGATGAACTTCCAATCGACCCAAGGAGAAGAGTCATTTTTTCAAAGTTGAACTCTGTATGCTTCGGGTACTTGGGATATTCTGAGGCCAAGAAGGAGCATCTTCTGCGTGAACCCTTGCAATTGACCGCCTTGAGATTTGTTCATATTTGTACGCATACTCTGGCCTGCGTATTTTCAGATGTGCGGAGAGTCCTAGATCTGTAAATGTGGATGAGCAGAAAATCTAAGTTCGTAGCCTCTCGAGCGTAAAAGCTGCTGAGCATAAAAGCATTCGGGCGTAGAAACTGTAGATTTGTAGCCTCTGAAAAGAAAATCTTTCGAGCGTAAAGTTGTGGATTTGTTGCCTCTGAGTGTAACAGCTGTTGAGCGTAAAATTATAGATTTGTAGCTTCTGAGCGTAAAGTCGTAGGTTTGTAGCCTCTCAAGCGTAAAAGCTACCGAGCATAAAAGCATCCGGGCGTAAAACCATAGACTTATAGTCTGTGAGCGTAAAACCGTAGATTTGTAGCTGCCGAGCGTACAAAGCTCCTTGGCATAAAACCACGAATCTGCTTTGCACGAAAATTTTTCGAATTCGCTGACTGTCCGCCTTTTCTGAGTAATAGGCTGACGTGGTCCCCAATCATAATCGAATATTAAATATCAGACTTGGTTAGGGATTCGAGGAGTCCATCCGAATTCTATATATATCCCAAGGCTTTCAGAGAGAAGACTCTTCACCTGTCTTTTGTAAAAGAAAGCTTTCGTCTCTTCGAGTTCTCTCCTTCGTTCCCATCCGAGCAACCTGAGTTTTCAGCAATGGCACCTAAACCGATCTCTTCCTCGAAGGGAAAGAAAGCTGACTCTTCTTCTCGCTCCTCTGCCCAAGCAAGTGCGACTTCCGTCGGGCAAGGCGATCTTCATTCTGAACGAAGTGTCCCGTTGACGAGCTGTGCGTCGGGCGTTATAGATAAAGCTTTTGGGATGATAAGAACGAAGAAAACCCTTTGCACACATTGTACGTGATCGTGCTAGGTCATCTTCTGTGCTGATAGCCTCTTCGAGGAAGATGATGCACAGAGATATTTCATCTTTTACGCCCACATTTCTAATGTGTCAGCGTAAAAACTCCATATTTTCGCAGTCTGGCGTAAAACCTTTGACTGTCAAAACTTGGCGTATACCATAACCTTCGAGTGTTACGCTTCTGGATGAGAATTCTTGCGTAATAACTCGAACTTTGGCAGTCCGGCATAAAACACAGACTTTCAGGTTTTTTGTGTATACTGCCAGTCTTGAATTTTACGCCTTGGAAGAAGATTCTAGCGTAAAAGATCAAGTTTTTACAGTTTTGGCGTAAAGCACAGACTGTTGCCTTTTAGCATATGCTGCAAGATTTGTGGGGTCTAGTATAGAAATTGACGTATTTTTTTTCGTACTTTTGCAGTTAACTTGTATGCGTCTCCATTGGCCGAGGTGATGGGTTCAGCTGTCGGGATGCTGCATTCCAACTACCTGGAGGATTTGTCGTACGTGACATTTCCTATCTCGGGACCCCAATATCCTGAAGGAAGGGGAATCCTGATATCATCTCAAAGAGAGCGAATGCTGTTGAACATGATCAACGGAGAGCCCCTGACGTCCATAGACGGGGCACAATACATAAAATCGGCCTTTCTCTTCTGGGACATGATTGACAAACAGTCCCAAACGAAGCCCAAGAAAGAACTCTGGATTTTCCCTGCCGGGGGCTTGGTCATGTACCTGCCCAAGATGCTGAGAGACTACCCTATCTCGGCATTCTTCCATGCCACACATCCCAGGAGGATGTCGTGGACGCTGACTCCCAATCTTCACGGCCAGCCGGGAAAGATATTCTACCAGAAAGGATCTGACCAAGGGTTATTTGTCAGCCGTCCTTCCGGCTCTGTGATGCCGTTCAGGGGATTATATCCGGGCAGTATCCCGAGTGAGGACACTTTACTGCTCCAACCAGTCCAGCTACCGACCTTCTGCAATGACTTCATGGGGCATGGAGGAGTATACCCCAAGGTTAACCCTCGAACAAATGGGTGGATCATCCCTACAAATCTTTGATGGGCTCGTTTGGCTGACTGGGCCCTGAAGCATTTTTAGACGGAGCTGGAGAGCATTGGTCTGTTTGAAGCTGTGAGTGCTACCAGTGTTGGGTTACCTCTCAATCCCAGCCTATTTCTGGCTTTGATGGAGCGATATATCTCGCTCACCGGGACTTTCGCCACTCCACTGGGGGAGTTGGGATTGGCTCTTCATGAAATGACAGAGATTTCAAGACTGCCAATGGGGGATACTCCTTACGAAGAGTATGTTCCCACAAACCGGGAGCTGGGGGATTCAGACCCTCGGGTAGTGGTAGTGTACCAGGAGCTGATGTGCCACTACCTTGCTTGTACCACCTTTTATAATGAGCCCCCTGATTTGGCTCATACCAATAAATGAGCGTCCTACCTCTTCTTTCACCGGGCCAGGGCTGCTAAGCCGGAGAAAGTCTTGGATAGAAAGGATCAGCCTCTGAGTTGTCTGAGCGTGCTTAGTGCTCAGGTAGTCGATGATCTTATGGAAGACGCTAGGGCTCCAGATCAGATTCTCAACGAAGGGATAGGGAAATATCCTGCAGGCACCAAGGCCTACAGTTATCTGAGGCATTGTCGCAGGCCTCTGTCCAAGGAAGCTCAACTTGCTGGCTTCCTCTCTATATGGCTGTGCCGATTGGTAGTACCAGGCATTGCATCCTCGGATCGCATTTATCGTAACACCTTATGGCCTGCAGTATGTTTGGTGTTTGGGGCAAGACTGGGTTTGCTCCCTGCCATGGTGTGCCGCATACAAGCTGGCCTGAGGGCCATTACTGATGGGCTGCTTGCCGATGAAACTCGGCGTGATAGCTTTCCCAGGGTAGAATTACCGTACCTGTATTTGATGGGATTGTTGATTCTCCATAACCCCAGGGTGATGTCTCCCGGCTCTGACAGCAGTTCGGGGGATAATTTCTTGCTGAATTATAAGAATTCCTCCTGGAACGTGACCACAGTTTTAGACTGTCGACGGGCACTAAATTTCAGTCACAGCTGGAAGCTCTTCTATACCGTCTCCTCTGTACATATCAATCAACAAGGGAGCAAACTTCAGGACTTAGGCGACGGGAAGACCGTTCTTTCTCCTGAAGTTTTTAATTGGTTGGTCTGCATTAGACCTTCCCATTTACTGTACAGAAGTGAAGACCAATGCTTCTTGGAACCCTATCTGCCTAGTCGGTTTGCCAGGCAATTTGGGTATGACCAATTGCATGTGGGCAATACCGTCACCAGCTTCAAGTCCAGGGGCAGAATTATTGACGGAGCGAGAGGATGGCGATACTTCATCATGGATTATACTGAAGCGGTCTTTACTGTGCCCGCGACTTCTCTCTCCATGGAGTTGCACATCCTTCACTCGTATGCCCAGTTTTATGTGGCAACCAATACCTTCCACCGCGATTTTAATATGCGTGGAAGTTTTAGGATGCCCTCCTCCAAGTCCACGAAAAGAGAGGATGTCCCATCGGTCTCCTCTGACGAGGGTGAAGATTTTGTCCATCCAGATGAGCCATTGTTGGCAGTACCGAGAGGTAAAATACCTCCGCCTGCAGGGCCTCTGGTCATCTCCGGTAAGTGAAGGGCTCCTGTTCTAAAGGAGACTTCCCCTCTCAAGAAGAAGAAGAAGACGGTTAGTCGTCCCGTCAGGACTTTCCACTCTGAGGTTCCTAGAAGTGAACCTGCTGTTACCTCCGTTGGGGACAATTCTTTGATTGGAGGTTCCTCGCCTTTTAGAGAGGGAACCTCTATAATTCCGGCTGGCAGTGCCAGAGAATCCCTGTTTGAGGTTGCTTTCGCTGCTACTGCTTTGGGTAGTGGCACGAAATCGCCTTCGGGGCCGAGCCGAATAAGGATATCTTTATCCAGATCAGCAACGGGATAAATTCCTGCGGTGTCAGTAAGTGCGTCCAGCGAGATTCCACCTGACGAACCTCAATTGGATCTGGGTGAAGACTCGAAAGAATACCTGCCAATGTCAGTTAGCACACCCCCTTCTCCGGGTATGACAGCTTGCTTAGCATCATTAGTAAATAATTTAGCTGTACTGGCTGCAGACGCGACATATATACCATCGGCCATGGGTAAATGTCGTCTTTATGCCTCTTTTTAGAAAGAATTAACATCATTTTGATATTAACTTTCTTTTGTCTTCTTTTCAGGGGAAGAAATGTACGGGGAGGGCAGCGTTGACGCACCTTTTGGCACTATTTCAGCTCCTGGCGATGACATGGAGGTGCCCTACTTCGAAGAGGAAATATTTTCGGGTGCCGGCTCGCCCGAAGTGGTTCTGGTATCTCAGGAGGAGGATGAGCCTGTCATTACGACAATGCCTCCTTTGAGTACGCCAGTCACTCCAACCGTTGTCGGTGCCTCTTCTTTTATCGCACCATCTATTGAGGCGACGACTGTGGCAACGTCGTCAGCAGTCATTCCTGGAGGGGGATTCTCTGATATTGCAGCCACTCCTAGCACCCATTTGAATCTTACCATGTTGGTTGAGCAGTTTTCTACCATTTTCTACGCCACTTTGAAGACGCTGATATCAATGGTGCTGGAGAAGAATTTAGGCTTCGAGGCTCTGAGGACGTCCTGTAACCTTACTATAGCGCAGATTAGACATTTAAGTGACACTGGAAGAGCTGATGCGCTAGAGCAGATAGTTAATGGTTTGGAACAACCCATTAATGAATATTTACAGCTATCTTGAGGCAGCATCGACGGTCTCGTTCAAGCTAGGTTCGACTCCTTAACTACAGAGCTTGCTGGGCAACTGGAATCTCTGGACAAATTCATCCAGGAATAGCAGCAGGAGATGGATCAAGAGCGTGCCGAGTTGGAGCATGTCATTCCCCAGCTGACTCAGTACGAAGTCGAATATGAGGAAGTGACAGCAAGGGTCCGCAGATTGAGAGGCGAACTCGCTCAAGCGGAGGAGGAGGCTGTCTCTTTGTCCGCATCTCGAGACGTGCTGAAGAATCAAATGGAGACCGCTCAACAAAACCTGACGCATGCGGGTGTCATCCACGCAGGTTTTGTACATGCTCGGTCCGAGTTATCCGCTTTGAACAATGATGCGGCAAGGTTAGAGCGGACTCGTGCCGACGTCTTGAACTCCAGGGATGAGAGAATGGTTGCTCTGGCGCAGCAGATTTGCGACCTAACCGCTCCCCCCAAATGATGTACTTTTCACTTTCCAATATAATTTTGCTCTTTCTGGGAATAATAAAGAGGTTTTCATCTGACTTTGTGGACCCATCATTTTGGAATATAAATGACAGGTTTGGGTGAAAGTGATATAAGAGGTAATATGGACGTGATATACTCTCGGTAAGCTTCAGTTGGACATATCTATTCAGAGGTTATATGGACATGATAGAATATGCTCCAACTAAAATTTGTACACAAAATACTATCAGAGGTAATATGGACGTGATAGGTCTTGAAGTTTTAAATTAGTTAAACATATCTATTCAGAGGTTATATGGACATGATAGAATATGCTCCAACTAGGATTGTTTTGGAAGCAGTATTGTCAAAATGAGATCTTCGCCATATTCCATTTGAGCAGAGGAGGTTAAGCATAGTACCTCTTCCGGAATTTGTCGTTGATAGGAGCGATTAACAAATCTTATTAGGCTTGGCTAACCTGTAAAAGCCGTTTGAGAATGTCGTCTCGATCACATAAGGGCCTTTCCATTTGGGCTAAAATTTACCCTTACTCCTGTGAGTAATGATCATTGGCCTTCTCACAGCTAAAACTAGCTCGCCAACTTTGAACACTCTTTCCTTTACTTTTTAATTAAAAGCTTTGGAAATACGTGCCTGGTAGAGCGCGATGCGCTGTTGAGCTTGGAGGCATTTCTCGTCTAATCCTTCTAGCTCTTGAAGCCTTAATAGGTCATTCTTTTCTTGAGTCAACTCATTAGCCACCGCTATCCTGAGTGACAAAATTTGGATTTCGATAGGGAGAACTGCTTCACTCCCGTAAACCAATGAGAATGGGGTACAACCTGTCGGTGCTCGTACCGTTGTGCGGTATGCCCAGATATATACTCCTAGCTTTTCATTTCAATCTCTCTTGTTCGAAGAGACGAACTTTTTTAAGAGTTTGATAATGGTTTTGTTGAAGGCTTCCACCAAACCATTAGCAGCAAAATTATATGCCGTAGAGGCCACATTTTGTATCCAATTTTTATCACAAAATCGATGAAACGCTTGGCTGATGAACTGAGGTCCATTGTCATAAATTATCCTCCGGGGTATCCCAAAGCGATAAATGACATAATGCTTGATGAAGCTGATCACATTATATGCCTTCACCTCAGCAAGAGGGATCGCCTCTGCCCATTTGGAGAAATAATCCGTGATGGCCAGTATGAACCGGTGACCTCTGGAAGAAGACGGGTGAATAGGACCAATGATATCTATACCCCATGCTTCGAAAGGCCAGGATGCAACCGTAGGATGTAAATGTTCAGAAGGTTGATGTATAAAGTCTGTATGAACCTGACAGGCTTTGCATCGTCTTGCATACTTTATTGCATCTGTGATCATAGTAGGCCAATAATAGCCCATCCTCCTGATACGATCCTGTAGTTTAGGACCGGGTTGATGCGCTCCGCATACGCCGTCGTGAGCTTCTCGGATAATCCGCTGTGCCTCATCATCAGAGAGACATCTCAATAGCAGTCCGTCGTAGGTCCGACGATATAGACATTGTGAAGACGCATCAAAATAGAAGCGTAATAACCGTCTTTTGACGGATACTGCTTCTTTAGGGTCCTCCGGCAAGATTCTGTATGCTATAAAATCTATAAAGGGACTTCTCCAGTCTCTCTTGGGAGGGTCGGTGTTCACAGCGTAGCTGCATTCTATGTGAAAGTTGTTTTTCACACAGAATAAATCTCTGTTAAGAAGGATCACCGAATTCTGCCTTCTTATAGGAATAGCTAAATCTGCAGCTAGACTGGCTAGGGCATCAGCTTCCAGATTCTGAGATCGAGGCACATGTTCTAGGAAGAATCCTTTGAATGTCATGGCTATCTCGACCGTTGCTCGGTGATAAGGAATGAGGTCTGGATTCCGGACTTCATATATTCCTCTGACTTGATTGACGGTTAGCAGAGAATAGCCAAAATCTTCCAGAGATTCGACGTTCAGTTCTTTAGCGACTTGGAGCCCGATTAGTAGAGCGTTATACTCTGCCACATTATTAGAACAGGGCTCGCTAAGAGAATATGCCCGATAGATGACGAGTTTATCAGGAGTAACCAGGATAATTCCTACTCCTGAAATCACGTTTCCCTTGGAACCAGTCCTGGAGGCGCCATCGAAGAATAGTTGTCATGTGTCACTTTTCACTGCGGAATTATATTCTGCAACTTCGTCGGGAATATCCTCGTATAGTTTGGAGGTCTCCAAAATCGGGTGAGCAACTAGAAAGTCAGCCAATGCTTGGCCTTTGATGGACTTCTGAGGGACATACACCATGTCATATGGTGTTAATAATATCGCCCAAGTCGCGAGTCGGGAATTAAGAACACTTGGCTTGTTCATTAATACCCGAAGAGGATTGATCCTGGAAATGATATGAATATTCTGGCCCGTGACATAGTATCGCATCTTTTGGATAGCAAACATCAGAGCCAAGCATTCTTTTTTTACTGGATTGTACCGGTGTTCGGCTCCGACCATCATCCTGCTTAGGTAGTAGATAGCCTGTTCATGACCCACATCGTTCTTCTGTGCGAGAAGAGCTCCCAGAGAATAATCCATCGCTCGAACATACAGCAAGAATGGTCTTCCTATGACGGGAGGCACCAGAACTGGAGGGTTAGTCAGGTAGCGTTTGAAATCATTAAACGCTTGCTGACAGGCCTCGTCCCATATGAAGGATACACCTTTCTTCATGAGACGAGAAAAGGGCTGACACCTCCCAAAGAGGTTGGATATGAATCTCCGGATATAAGCCAGACGACCTTGAAATCCCCTGAGTTCCTTCAGATTACGGGGTGGCCGCATTTCTAAGATGGCCTTGACTTTATCAGGGTCCACTTGAATGCCTTTAGCGGTAATGACAAATCCCAGGAATTTGCTACTGGATACACCAAGAAAGGACTTTGTAGGATTCATTTTGAGTTGATGTTGGCACATCAACTCAAATACTGTCTTCAAGTCTTGGATATGATTATCCTTGAGGCGGCTTTTGACAGCTATATCGTCTACGTAACATTCCACTATTTTGCGTAAATATTCGTGGAATATGTTACTCATAGCCCGTTGGTACGTAGCCCCGATATTCTTCAATCCGAAGGGCATGACCGTATAGCAATATACCCCCAATAGTGTCCGGAAGGCAGTATGCTTCTCGTCTTCAGGATGCATCTTGATTTGATTGTATCCTGAAAATCGGTCCATGAAAGACATACGTTCAAAACCGCATGTATTGTCGATCATGACATCTGTGATGGGAAGAGGAAACTCATCCTTGGGACAGGCTGCATTCAGATCTCGGTAGTCGATGCAGACACGTACGTTCCCACTTTTCTTCATGACTGGGACAACATTGGTGACCCAGTCGGGATACTGTTCTTCCTGGATGAAACCGCAGGCTATCAACTTCTTGATTTCAGCTTCAATGACGTCCATCATATCCGGGCAGAACCGGCGTTGGTGCTGCTTTACAGGCTTCGAATCGGGCAATATATTGAGTTTATGCGTATCCACCTTTGGATCAAGACCTGGCATGTCCTCATAATTCCACGCAAAGATGTCGATATATTCTTTTATCAGCTGGATAATTTCTTCCCTTTCTTCTTCGGAAAGATTATTACTGATAAATATCGGCTTTGGCAAAAGTTTATCCCCAACATCGATCCGGATAACTTCATCTTCAGTGGGAGGTTCTCTATGCTCGAACCGGAGTTCCCATTGTGTATCCATTCGTTGAGCCCAAGAGTCATTCTCAAATATTTTAGATTCTTGTTCGTCTGCTTCGAAGGAGTCTGCCAATACCGTATTTACTGATAATGTTCGTTCGAGAGCATCAGATGAGCCGGAGGGTGGCGAGCCGTTTTGAGAAGAGGAAAAGATATCCTCATTTGACTCAAAAATTGCAAGGGAGGTGGTATACCCTAAACCAAAATGAGTTCGTTGACAGTAGGGATCACCGTGCAGCGGCATTCGTCTGCCTTTTCCGTTGTTGAGACCTGGTTCCAGCTTCAAGTCATAACCCATACTTTGCATAATCTTCAAAGCTTGCGGGCTGTATCTGTGAACCTGCATTTAACCAACATCGTTATCGGAAGAATCTTATTGTGCAGTCGGTCCATTGCGCATGAGGCCGAAGACTATTGAACGCTGACTGCTGCAAGTAGGCGGGACAATGAAGATAGAATCCTCATGTGGTCCATATATCGTGATGACATTGGATGATGACGCTACTTCCCTTATATACGGATGGTAGGAATCTATAGCTTCCAAGAATCTTTGTGCTATAGGTACTATGTCGTCATGGGGAAAGGATTCCCGCTTTGGGATTTGAGCGTCAATGTACTGGAAAAGAGGATCTTTATTATCATCAGAAACCACGTTCTCGGATATATTTACATCAGTCGGCTGCTTGATGTGCCGAAGGTTGATGACCAAGGGCGGAGGCTTCTGGTTCAAAGTGATCACCAGGGGAGCACCTCCTTTTCCCGACCTGGTTTTGCTCAGGTGGATAGCCATGGGCTCCATGGCTTTTGGACGAGTAGTTCGCCCCTTCACCTTGATTGACAGAGGTTGCTTGGCAGAGGGTTCTTCTGGCTCCCGGTGGGATTCCTTCTCTGTTTCGCTTGACACCTCCTCCATGTAGTCTTGAGTGTACAACATGGCATCAGAGTAGTAGGATTATACCCCTTTAAACGGGTTCAGGTCAGCAAACTCCGTTCATACTGTACCTTGGGCATCTACATATTTAAAGCATTGATGTAGATTCGAAGGAACAATGTTGTGGTCGTGGATCCAAGGTCTACCCAGCAGAATATTGTAGGATACCTCTGAATCAATGATATAGCATGTAGCCACGGATCTGAGGTCGCCAATCTGGATCCTCAGACGAATTTTTCCTAACGGCTTACTTTTCCTGGCGTTAAAACCCACGATAGTAGTGGTGGTGTAAGCCAATTCGCTGGTAGGAATCCTCAGCGGTCTGAGAAGACTATGAGGAATGATGCTGATCGATGATCCCGGATCTATGTGAATCCGGTCAACCTCCATGGAACCGACGTACCCGGTGTAATAGAGGGGTCTGTCATGTCTGTTATGTTTTAACAGCATGTCATCTTGAGTGAAAGTGATATTCGGGACCACCTCCATCACACTGTGGCATTGAGGACATGCCACGGGTTCTTCGTCAGGGGACTTGAGCTGAGTCAAGTATGCATCTGCCTGCATTAATGCTTCACTTAGGGCTTGATGAGTGTCTTGAGAGAGCCTGAGTAGTTCGAAGATGGACAACCTGGCTGGTGTATTAGCCAATTGGGCCAGGATGTCGAAGTTGTATGGCTTCTCTAAACCTTTGTTTTGAATGTTTTTCAAAGGTTTATCGAAGTGCACTTCCTTTTGCTTCCCCTTGTCCACCGAAGTTGGTCTCGAAGGACCGGTCTCTAATATGGCGGGTTCCGATTCTGAAGGCTTGGCAGCTGAGGTGTCTGTCGGTGCATCTTCCTGACTTGCTCCATAGTCTTTGAGGTAAGCTTTCCCTGAGCGGGTTCCAGTAGCCAAAACCTCGTCTTCTGATGCCGAGTGTGCCGTAACCATGTGACATGGTTTATGCTTTAAGTTTTCCTTGGACTTAGTCTTAGCAGCTTGAGTCTCTTCCTCGATTTCTGACACCAGATCTGGATGAACCCTCATAATCTTGCCTTGCTGGGTAGTTAGGGGCGGAGGAAGATTAACGATGTTCATCGTTGTCCGAGAAATAGGTATAATACCATCCGGGACTTCTTGGGGAGGCAGATCGCCGAATTGTAGAGAGGTCATATTGGCTGTGACCGTCTTCTCGCTGTTGCACAGAGTGATGGCCTTAGCATCGATCAGCTCCTGGATCTTCCTCTTTAGTACATAACACGCCTTTGTAGGATGGTGTATGTATCTATAGAAGATGCAGTACTTGGAGTTATTGGTACTGCCGACTTTATTGGGCTGCCTCACCTCAGGGAGGGTAATCTTGCCGCTGTTGACGAGACACTCGAATATGCTCGAAATATCGTCGTCGTCGAAAGAGTACACTTCGATGGGCCTAGAAGTCCCAAGTTTTGTCTGTGCGGTTGCCGCAGTCTTTTGCCTGGACGTGTTAATCGTCAGAGCTTCTTTTCCTTTGGCACCACGAGGATGGTCGCTGTTGGAGGATGACCTCTTGCCTCTATCAGAGGCAGAGATCATGATGCCATTATCGCGCGCCTTCTGACTGTTGTCCTCAACGGCTATCGCTGAGATGATGAACGAGGGCCAATCATAGAACTGATATGGTCCTGTGAACACCGAGATCACGGGAAGAAGGTTCTTCCTGCAGATGTCCACCAATGCCAAGTCTGAAACTCCTGGAGGCATTTGCAAAGTGGCTTGAAGAAAGCGTTCGATAAAAGTGTGAACGTTCTATTTTTCCTTCTGTTTCACTTCGATGAGAGAGGACATAGACATGTCCATCCCTCCTTCGTAGAATCGCGCAAAGAATAAAGCCTTGAAGTCTTCAAAGAAAGTAATACAGTTGTCCGCAAGACTACGATACCACTGATAAGCCACCCCTGTCACGACCCGCACCGGTATAGGGGTACGAGAGCGTGGGTACGTCCAGCCTACACCGCAGCATCGGCGGTAGAACGCTGTCTAGGTCAAGCACTATCTAAACGATCTCGCTCTAGTATCCAACTCCATAAGGAGACACGAATAACAATATAAAAGAACAACATACTAAATCACATAACTACAGTACGATAAGAAATCGAAGAAAAGAAATAAGAATACAACACAAGTCTAAACTGTAAATAATCTAACTCAACATAATCCAAGTCTCAACAAAAATGCCGGAGACAAATCCGGTACCAAATAAACTACTGAAAGAAACTAACTAGATATCTAGTGATTCCGGCTAGACCTTCCGGAATCACGACTGAACTAGTAAATCCAAGACTGCAGCTACTCACCCTGATGGTCCACAAGTGTCGGATACCAGTCCTCTAGGCATAGTCTGGAAAATGTTTTCCAGTCAGGAAGGAGCAAAGTACATTTCTAAATAACAGTTCTGTATTAATGATATAAACTATGTAGCAGTATAAAGATGGAAATATACAAGATGCATGTATATGTACGAGAAATGTACAATAAAAGAAATACTGGAAATACTGTAAGTAAATACAGGAAGGAACAATATGTCAATGAATAAGAATACTATAACTAAGTGTGTGAGTACTAGCTTTAACATGTGATCGGCTTGGGAACTTGATCAGGCTTGTTACATGTGATTAGCTATAATTCATGTAAGGTCAGGCTAACCGTTGGTTAGCTATGATGCATGTAGAGGTCAGGCTAATCACACGTAACAGCTATGAAGCATGTAAATGGTCAGGCCACACCCGACGTGAGATGTGGGGTGAGCTATGATGCATGTAGAGTTGGGTATGATCACATATCTATACTAAAATACTCTCCACCCCCGACTGGTATAGTAGATCAAATCATGGTACGCTATGGCACGGGATTCCCTAGGGAGGTAGCAAATCTCCCCGGACTCAGTGTCTGTACATGTACAAGATAACAAGGAAACAAGTCTTGTACAAGCTACACCATGAATAAGTAATAACATCTCATGACGAGATCCGTGTATACCAATCCGTGTAACCAGCGTGTCAAGAGCATGGATATCTACACTAGATACAGTGAACATAGGGGATATCATAAATAAGAAACTAATCAGAGAATGTACTCGCCTTGGGTCCTTAGCTGGTGAGTACCGATGTTCTATCCCTGAGTATCGTCTGGAGGATCCAACAGTCCTATACATATGTAATAATATCACTTGTATCAGATGCTACACTAATACACAATAGGAATACACTGGCCTCAGGGCTATGCCAGGCATGGCTCTAGTCAACTAGGGTCATCTAGTAAGGATACGTATATAAATACACATTTACACTCAGAGTATATACCAATAAATACGTATATAATATATATATATATAAGTGCCTATCAGTAATTTGTACAAAATACGCATATGTGTATATACACTAAATAGATGTATATAAATGTATATTTATATACCAAAATACATATTTGTATCTATACCAATCAAATATTTTTATATATATGTATTAACTAATCAGAGAATGTATATAATGCCACACTTCTCAAGGTGATCCCAAATGAAGTAGCAGTTAGTTCCAATGAGTCCGGAGCAGTCCAAATAGCTAGAAACTATATAAAGAAGTCCAAAATCGCAGTTCGGCACGATAATCGAGATAAGGATACCAGGTCCGCAATACATAGAGAAAACATACAGGGGTTAGCTAAGATTAAGATTAACAAGTTTAGCTAATAAGAGAAAATGGTCGATTGTTTGTTATTAAGGTAACACCTTAGTTTATGAAAATTATTTCGAAATTACTTTGAACAATAATTGTTAAAACTTTTCTTTCGAACATAATTACAATTAAAATTCTATTTATAAAATTTAAAATTTATGTAAAAGCCAATATATTTTTACATCTATAGTAAAATCGGTTACCAGTCCAAATAAACAAAATTTGAACTAATCTTATTATTGAAACTATTTCTTAATTAATAATATAAACCCAAAAATTATTATATTTTTACATAATCAAAACCCTTATAATTATTACATAACTAAACTAATTACATAAAAACTAAACTAATTATATAAAAACTAAACTAATACATATTAACTAAACTAATACATATTAACTATTAACTAAAGGCTTTTGATAAGGGCACTGCCAATTTTACTTGGGGCTAGCCCAGGATTGGGGCTGTAGTGCCTCGCTCCGCGTCGGCGCTATGTACAAGTGGGATCGACTTGCTTGCTCGAACGGAAGTCTTCTCGGAGAGTTTCCGACCGATTAATCAAGGTGAGTGGACAGAACTGCATTCTCTGATTCTGGCACGACTTAAAAATGAATCTGAGTTTTTGAATGCTTGTTTGCTTAAAAAGAATGTTTTCATAAGAGAATGATAGAATCGACTCAGCATGCTAATAAGAGAACTCACATAGCTTGTCATTGAAACGAATACGCTGCCTAACTAAGAGAATATAAATGCTTGTCAGAAATGGGAATGAACTACTACTATGCTAAGAGAAAGATAGAAATGTTACATGCTTAGTTACACCGACACAGCTCAAACGAACTCTTGCCATGCTAAGAAGATAAGTAAACGAAATACCTGAAATATGTTCCCTGAATATGCTAAGAAAGAAAGAGATAGTTTTTGCATGTTAAATAAGAATCAATCGTGCTTGTCAAAAAGTATGTTTCGCTTGTCTGTTTTGCTATATCGAACTGCTGCCTTTGATTCGTATATGCATAGACTAATAGTGCACCCTGATGTTCCGTGCCTTCGGGTTCCAGGGGGGTGTGCTATTAGATATGTAAAAAGATGTGTTTCCTTGAATAAGAAGAAGAGTATAGTCTAATAGTCCGCCCTGATGTTCCGTGCCTTCGGGTTCCAGGGGGGTGTGGCTATTAGATTGTTATGTGCTTGTGAATGTGAATGTGAATGTTGCTTGTCTTGCATTGGTCTCGGACAACTTGTGCACAAGGTAATAGTCTCTCGGTCGATTCCTGGGGCACTGGGAATCGGTCGGTCCGGAAGGGATTGTGAGAGCACCCTGATGTTCTGTTCCGAAAGGATCTAGGGGGTGTTGTTATCCATCAATGAGTTTCTCAGGACCGTCATATAGATAGGGCGCATGCTAGGTTTACCTTCTTGCATACCTATCATTGTGACACCAGAAGAAGATGGATTCATAAGTTTGTTATAAGGTGCATATTGTGACTAACTTGTGTGTCTGCTGCAGGGATAACCGTTCGGCTATGGGGTAAGAAATATGAGTTTATGCATGAGCACGCATGTTCATTTTGTCTGCATCGTAGAATTTATCTGATAGTGTTGCATGCATTTGCATCGGTCGGACAATGACTATTAGTGCAGAGCTGAACCTTGGTTACGGCTGCTTCGGCAGTAATGTACAGCCATGAGTCACAGCTGCTAATAGGATCAGAATGTGAGTCATTGGTTAGCTGGATTACCGCTACCGATCCTGAGTTTCTCGGGGACCGACCTCTGATTGATAGTTCTATTTGTGTGCTTGATTAAATGATAGTCCACTTGATACGTTGCCTCGATTCGATATGATCTGTATGCTAGTTAAGCTTTGCCCCTAAGAGTTAGACTTGTGTTGCACAATACATGCTGCGCACTACACGATAGAGCACTGTCCCGATTCGTATGCTTATAGTTTCAATATGCAAACTATTTTCAAGTTATGTTTTCAAAGATGTAATCTGACTATAGTTCTGAACTGCATGAAATGAACTTAGGTAAAACTAGTAAGATCACTAGTAATGCAATGTTTTGCCACATGATTATTTAGTGTGGGTTTCAGGGGGTGTAGCTTCTGTTCAGTTGTTTTATCTCACCAGTACTTGCATAAAGTGCTGACCCACCAACAGTCTGCTTGTTTTCAGGTGCCCGTTCGTCCGAGGAAGCGATAGCCGTGCCTCATCCCAAGGAACCGAAAATCTGGAGTCGATGCCTGGAGCCGCATCGAGTTGTGCCTGCTTTGAGTTGCTTTGTATAAAGGGACATAATGTATGGAACGATATCATTGTAATCGAGAGAAGAGTGCTTGAGCGAATTGTAACCTCGGCCATGTGCCGCTTGTAACATTTGTTAATATCAATAAAAGAGCCTATTTCCATATGCCATTGTGTTCTTCACTTTTCTGCAATGTTATGTGCCGCTGCTTCAGATATTAAATAGCTTACTTGCCCTTGTTTCAAAGCTTTGGCCTTGTGCAAGCGCACTTTAGGCTTGCACGGCATCACGCCCGTGTGAGGACGATCGGTTCCGTAGGGACCAAAGCGAGGACGAACGGCCCTGCGGGACCGGGGCGTGACATAAATGGTATCAGAGCGACTCGATTCCTTGCCCATTCCGTTGCTTCCAACTCTGAGATGTGCCTGATGTGAGATGCAGTGAACGTTCCATACAATGAGTCCGTAAATATTCTCAAAAATGCCGGCAAAAGTTTCTGGATTTGTTTTCATTTGCTTGAGATGTAATTTATGATTTGTGATTATGGATTGCTGAATTTTGGATTTGGGATGGCGAGGGATGAGGACTATCGCTGCTTGTGTTTTCGTGAGTTTCTCCTTGAGTTTCGAGGACGAAACTCTTTGTTGGTGGGTAAGTATGTAGTGCCCCGCTCTGCGTCGGCGCTATGTACAAGTGGGATCGACTTGCTTGCTCGAACGGAAGTCTTCTCGGAGAGTTCCCGACCGATTAATCAAGGTGAGTGGACAGAACTGCATTCTCTGATTCTGGCACGACTTAAAAATGAATCTGAGTTTTTGAATGCTTGTTTGCTTAAAAAGAATATTTTCATAAGAGAATGATAGAATCGACTCAGCATGCTAATAAGAGAACTCACATAGCTTGTCATTGAAACGAATACGCTGACTAACTAAGAGAATATAAATGCTTGTCAGAAATGAGAACGAACTACTGCTATGATAAGAGAAAGATAGAAATGTTACATGCTTAGTTACACCGACACAGCTCAAACGAACTCTTGCCATGCTAAGAAGATAAGTAAACGAAATACCTGAAATATGTTCCCTGAATATGCTAAGAAAGAAAGAGATAGTTTTTGCATGTTAAATAAGAATCAATCGTGCTTGTCAAAAAGTATGTTTCGCTTGTCTGTTTTGCTATATCGAACTGCTGCCTTTGATTCGTATATGCATAGACTAATAGTGCACCCTGATGTTCCGTGCCTTCGGGTTCCAGGGGGGTGTGCTATTAGATATGTGAAAAGATGTGTTTGCTTGAATAAGAAGAAGAGTATAGTCTAATAGTCCGCCCTGATGTTCCGTGCCTTCGGGTTCCAGGGGGTGTGGCTATTAGATTGTTATGTGCTTGTGAATGTGAATGTTGCTTGTCTTGCATTGGTCTCGGACAACTTGTGCACAAGGTAATAGTCTCTCGGTCGATTCCTGGGGCACTGGGAATCGGTCGGTCCGGAAGGGATTGTGAGAGCACCCTGATGTTCCGTTCCGAAAGGATCTAGGGGGGTGTTGTTGTCCATCAATGAGTTTCTCAGGACCGTCATATAGATAGGGCGCATGCTAGGTTTACCTTCTTGCATACCTATCATTGTGACACCAGAAGAAGATGGATTCATAAGTTTGTTCATAAGGTGCATATTATGACTAACTTGTGTGTCTGCTGCAGGGATAACCGTTCGGCTATGGGGTAAGAAATATGGGTTTATGCATGAGCACGCATGTTCATTTTGTCTGCATCATAGAATTTATCTGATAGTGTTGCATGCATTCGCATCGGTCGGACAATGACTATTAGTGCAGAGCTGAACCTTGGTTACGGCTGCTTCGGCAGTAATGTGCAGCCATGAGTCACAGCTGCTAATAGGAACAGAATGTGAGTCATTGGTTAGCTGGATTACCGCTACCGATCCTGAGTTTCTCGAGGACCGACCTCTGATTGATAGTTCTATTTGTGTGCTTGATTAAATGATAGTCCACTTGATACGTTGCCTCGATTCGATATGATCCGTATGCTAGTTAAGCTTTGCCCCTAAGAGTTAGACTTGTGTTGCACAATACATGCTGCGCACTACACGATAGAGCACTGTCCCGATTCGTATGCTTATAGTTTCGATATGCAAACTGTTTTCAAGTTATATTTTCAAAGATGTAATCTGACTATAGTTCTGAACTGCATGAAATGAACTTAGGTAAAACTAGCAAGATCACTAGTAATGCAATATTTTGCCACATGATTACTTAGTGTGGGTTTCAGGGGGTGTAACTTCTGTTCAGTTGTTTTATCTCACCAGTACTTGCATAAAGTGCTGACCCACCAACAGTCTGCTTGTTTTCAGGTGCCCGTTCGTCCGAGGAAGCGATAGCCGTGCCTTATCCCAAGGAACCGGAAATCTGGAGTCGATGCCTGGATCCGCATCGAGTTGTGCCTGCCTTGAGTTGCTTTGTATAAAGGGACATAATGTATGGAACGGTATCATTGTAATCGAGAGAAGAGTGCTTGAGCGAATTGTAACCTCGGCCATGTGCCGCTTGTAACATTTGTGAATATCAATAAAAGAGCCTATTTCCATAAGCCATTGTGTTCTTCACTTTTCTGCAATGTTATGTGCAGCTGCTTCAGATATTGAATAGCTTACTTGCCCTTGTTTCAAAGCTTTGGCCTTGTGCAAGCGCACTTTAGACTTGTACGGCATCACGCCCGTGCGAGGACGATCGGTTCTGTAGGGACCAAAGCGAGGACGAACGGCCCTGCGGGACCGGGGCGTGACAGGGGCTAGCCCACTAAAGGGCAACATTTACTCATTGTAGCCCAAGATTTTACTCACACTAGCCCACTTCTCCAAACCCTCCCAAACCCTCCCCCCCGACCGGAGCTTTCCCCCCTCCCGCCGACCCCCTCCCGCCGGCCGATCTCCGCTGTCCTCCTCCTCCTTGTCGATGGCTCCCAAAGTCTCGAAAGAACCAAGGTAGAAATCATCATTGTCCTTGTGCTCTTGTATTTGAAAAATTGTCCAAAAATTTTTAAAAAATCCTCTTGTATGTTGAAAATTTTGAGTTATTTTCTTTCAAATGAGGGCATACTAGTCCTTGGCGGAGTCTAGGATGTAGTTTAGACATAGAAGTCATTTGGAACATGATTTTAGGGCGTACAATGTCGAGACTGCTCGACATTGTCGAGCAGTATCGAGCGGGACTCTAGAATTTCCTACAGTCCCATATAGATTTAGGACTATAGAAAATTCGACAGTCCTATATATATATAGGACTGTCGAATTTCCTACAGTCCTAAATCTATATGGGACTGTAGGAAATTCTACAGTCCTATATATATAGGACTGTTAAAAAATCTGCAGTCCTGTATACTTACAGGACTGTAGAAATGGCTACAGTCCTGAAAAAATTTCAATTATTATGTTAAAATATAAATTATTTTTTGTCTGTATATATTAATTTTTGTCTTATAGTCATGCCCCTGGAAAGGACACTGTGGATGAAGAAATGAGAAGACGCCCTACTGCGTCGATGCGTAAGGAACGCACAGTTTTGCGTCCTATTGAACGAGGCGTCACTATCCGCGAGGCCGAGGCACGCCCTGAAGTGAGGAAACGTCCATTGACGAAGAAGATTGCCACAAAGAGACGTGCTCCTCCTAGTTCTTCCGGTTCTTCTTCCTCCTCCGATGAGGACATGCCAAATGTTCCAAATCGGCCTACTGATGGTTCAGGACCTTCTCAGCCTGCAGATAGTCCTGTCGAGAGTCTTCCACAAACTCTCGGATACCGGCCTACTAATGGTTCGGGACCTTCTGAGCAGGCAGATAGTCGAGTCGACACTCGTCCAAACGGTTGCTCTATGTTACCATCGATCGAAAACCATATTGCATACCAAATATGGAACAATCCGGTAAGTACATTACGTTATGATAAATTTATATATAGTTTTAAGTTCAAAGTTTATTTTACATGGAGGTTTAATTTCATCCAATTGTTGACTTTTCAGGAGAGTGGTCGTATGTTGACGGTGATCAACCATGGCAAAAAATGCAATACATGGAGGTATGCATTATTGGGAGATGATGTGAAGACAAAAATCAGTCCCACCGGTCTACAATATTTGGGTAGCTACTCATATACGACGGTGGATAATGCACTGATTTCAGCATTTGTAGAACGGTGGCATTGATGAGAACATAAAATATCATATTTTTATTACTTAATATATACTCTTTTATGCTCATTTAATGTCTAAAGATACTCATTACTTTTATATTTTGATCTAGGATGCAATTGGAGTCACTAAAAGCAAAATGGAGCTAATTATCAATTCTGGACAGTTCTGATACCTTGTAGCAAAATGGTCATAACTTGCTCATCCGAAGTCCAATTGAGCTGATACAAATTGATTCGGAAAGCTAAGTGATAGAGGCACAATTTTGCTGTTTTGATTTTTCCGAGATTCTGGCTACATCATGGACCAAATCACGCTTGAAGTTGAGACAACTATGCTGTGCACAAAAAGTGGAGTTGATATAACCATTTCCCAACTTATTCAAAGATTTTATTTTATTGTTGGGTTGTTGTAACTCTTAGAGGATTTTTGGGAAGATATTGTGATCTTCAAATACTTATTTAGAGTGTATAAAAGGGGTAGAGATCAAGAGAAAAGGAGAACAACACACAACTCTTCTTCCTCTTCTCCAATATTCTTTTGAAGTTTTCATGAACGTGCAGAGCTAAATGTCTTGTTGGTCGAAGAAAACAGAAGCCTTGGAATCAATAAAATTGTGAGATCTATTTAAAAAAAAAATAAAAAAAAATAAATAAATTTATTCTCATATATTTTTCTGGATTGCTTGCTATCATTTTATTCCTTGTTTATGATTGCAACTCGATCTTCTAATCAAAGTGATTTTCAGTGTGATCCAGAAATAGAAAGAACTCTGTGCAGGTTAAGGAAGGAAGCTCAAAGAAACTCTAACGAGAATGACCCTGCTACGGATTCCTTACTCTCTTACAAATCTAATCCTGAAGAAGAGGAAGTCATGGCAGCAAATAGAACTTTGAAAGAACTTGCAGCCCCTGATTTGAACCAACACCCTTTATGCATTACATTTCCTACTTTAGATGCTACTACTAGTTTTGAATTAAAATCTGGACTAATACATTTATTACCCACTTTTCATGGCCTTGCAGGTGAAGATCCTCATAAGCATCTAAAGGAGCTTCATGTGGTATGTACAACTATGAAACCTACGGGGGTATCCGAAGAGCAAATCAAATTAAGAGCCTTTCCGTTTTCTTTAAAGGATTCGGCTAAGGATTGGCTCTATTATCTACCCTCTGGGAGCATTGTAACATGGAATGAAATGAAGAGACTATTCTTGGAGAAGTACTTTCCCGCTTCAAGGGCAGCCAATATCCGAAAAAAAATTTGTGGGGTAAGGCAACACAATGCAGAGTCTCTCCACGAGTACTGGGAACGTTTTAAAAAATTATGTGCAAGTTGCCCCCATCATCAAATTAGCGAGCAGCTACTTATCCAGTACTTCTACGAAGGCCTTCTACCAACTGATAGAAGCATGATAGATGCTGCTAGTGGAGGAGCTTTGGTAGATAAAACTCCTGAGGCCGCAAGAAATTTAATTGCAAATATGGCGGCAAATTCTCAACAATTTGGCACTAGGCTAGATCTTCCATCTAGGCATGCTAACGAGGTAAATATTTCTTCCCTAGAACAACAAATTTCTAGTTTAACGTCTCTTGTTCGTCAAATGGCTGTAGGTAACATGCAAACAGCAAAAGCTTGTGAGATTTGTTCAGTAGCAGGACATCCAACTGACATGTGTCCAACTCTTCAAGAGGAGTCCAATGAACAAGTGAATGTGCTAGGTGCTTTCCCTGGACAACCGCAAAGGAAGTACGATCCATATTCAAACAC
>JAYESA010000005.1:60117757-60200257 GCA_036927795.1 Iris macrosiphon
TTACAAGCTTTCAACCAATAATATTTATACCTTTACCCAAGTTGCAAAGCTAGTGGAGCATTGTTGATCATTATGATATGTATGGGTGTACGAAAAAATAATTGTGGGGGTATCTAAATTTGTGGTTTGGTTATAACCAACAAAATGGAACATATTTTTATCCTCAAATTTCCTAAGTTCCATTATTGTTAAAAAAAAAAGTAAAAAAAAAAAAAAAGAAAGAAAAAGAAAAGAAAAGAAATGGAGTGATTGATTTTACATGTTTTATATTGAGATTGAGTTGATTCATTTTTGCTCCACTAGTTTTGATGTCTTTTGAGCTACATTCCTAAATATATCCCACCTTAATCCTAAGCCATGTTACAACCCATAAAAAGTCCTTATGATTTATGTTATGCATGTGATCCCAGTGGTGGAGAATGAGAAAATATACAAGCTTATGGTAGAGCATTTCTTTTGGAATGAATTCGAGAGAAATATATACCTTCAAACACATGAGAGTTTAGTGTTTATTCCCGTGAGGGTCTACCTATTTAGTTTACTCCATTTTTCAAGTAAAAATACCTACTAAGTAATTAGAAGTTGTTTAAGAATATATGTTCATGATATGTTATGAGTTTTGAAGAACTTGTTTATTATTTATTTATCACATTGCAACCTTGATTTCTTTTTGGAAAAATAAATTAGAGTTTTGCCCGAGGACGAGCAAAGGTTAAGTGTGGGGGTATTTGATGAGAACATAAAATATCATATTTTTATTACTTAATATATACTCCTTTATGCTCATTTAATGTCTAAAGATACTCATTACTTTTATATTTTGATCTAGGATGCAATTGGAGTCACTAAAAGCAAAATGGAGCTAATTATCAATTCTGGACAGTTCTGACACCTTGTAGCAAAATGGTCATAACTTGCTCATCCGAAGTCCAATTGAGCTGATCCAAATTGATTCGGAAAGCTAAGTAATAGAGGCACAATTTTGCTGTTTTGATTTTCCCGAGATTCTGGCTACATCATGGACCAAATTACGCTTGAAGTTGAGACAACTATGTTGTGCACAAAAAGTGGAGTTGATATAACCATTTCCCAACTTATTCAAAGATTTTATTTTATTGTTGGGTTGTTGTAACTCTTAGAGGATTTTTGGGAAGATATTGTGATCTTCAAACACTTATTTAGAGTGTATAAAAGGGGTAGAGATCAAGAGAAAAAAGGAGAACAACACACAACTCTTCTTCCTCTTCTCCAATATTCTTTTGAAGTTTTCATGAACGTGCAGAGCTAAAAGTCTTGTTGGTCGAAGAAAACAGAAGCCTTGGAATCAATAAAATTGTGAGATCTAAATTATTTTATATGTTTGATTTATGCTTTGAGTATTGAATGTTTTCTATGCCTACTTTCATGATTGTTTTGTTTAATTACTAGGAGGCCTACTAGTCTATTATCCATCTCGATCTACTGCTAAATTAGACATCAAATCCATAATTGTTTGATTTTTCTAATTTATGAAGCAACCAAGATTTAATAAACTGCTTTGTTTTATTAGATCTTAGGAGAAAACTTTTGACAAAATTAAATGCAACCGCTTGTGCTTGTGTTATTTTGCTTCATCGATCTCTTTGTTCTTTAAGAAACTACTAGATTAAATCTTCAGCGCTTGTCTTGGATTATTTAGTAATTAAAGATAATTAGATCGCTTGTTTCTAATTATCTAAGCCTAAGAGAGATAGAAAATACTTCCAACGGTGAATATTTAAAGTATGATAATTTATGTTTGCATCAATGATCAATTTTAAGATTCCAATGGTGGATGTTGACTGAGACCAACGTTTTTTTCCTTTGATAATTATAATACTTTAATTATTTTTAGCTCTTTTTAATTTGCTTTGATCCAAAACTCTCCCCTAATCTTATTTTACATAGCATAAAGATCAAACTAATTACTCTCCGTGGGAACGATCCTTACTCTCACTACTACATATTATTTCAAGAGTAAAGGTTTTATTTTTGGGTGCCTACGACAGCACGCCAGGCATCCAGAGACCAACACTTTCTATCTACCCAATGGGGAGTTGACGATTACCCTTGATGACGTCCATCATATATTGGGACTTAGGGTTGATGGTCGTCCCATGCAGAATCATACTTTTGATGACTCGAGCATCGACTATTACGACAATATTGTGGATCATGTATCAGGGTGTCTGGGAGTTGATTCCACTAGTTTTACTAGTCTTCGAGAATTCAAGAAGTCCTACGGACTTCCTCTAAAATATTTGGAGGAGATATTCGCTGAGCCGGCCCCCGATATGAACAACCGCAAACCTCGGGATCATAACCCACCGACTTCGACCTTCGAATCTCCTCAAGCAATAACCCCAAGGCCTTATGAGATACCACATGAGTTAAACCATCCAAGAGGTGTTCTTGCTTGTATTCATGCTTTGTAATATTCAGGCTCATCTCAAATGATGCTACAATATCGTTCACCGTGGCAATAGTCATCAAATGAATCGATTGCCAAACAGAGACAAAATTATCGACCGATGAGCGTAGATATCTTTTCAAACATGAGTGTGCCCCTTCGACCCGGTTCGTAGTGATCATGCCATAATGCTTCACCATGTTGGTCCATGCTAAGACAAATTGCTCTTTATGTGGTCCTAGCCAAGTATCTTTGATATAAGATATGCATGTCGGGTTACTTGGCTCCCACTTTTGTTGGAACATGTACCATGCTGCATCGTAACTGTCTGTAGTACTTGCTCGCCATACAAGACTCCAATCACTGTAGAATTCTTCGAAGCGAAGCATGTCAATTTTACCGTCCACAGTTTCAAATTTTTTCTTGCATTGAGCATGGATATTTCTATTTATATGCCAAGTGCATAGTAGTCTATGCGCATGAGGAAATATAATATCTATAGCATTTATCAACGCATATTCTCTGTCAGTAACAAAAACAGACGTCTCTTTGTAACCTGTGTAAAGGGATTGTAGTTTCCTCAACTCCCATGTGTAATCCTCTACTGTCTCTCTCTTCATAAAACAAAAAGCGACTGTAAATATTTTTTCCGTAGACGTAAACCCGACAACATGCAAAAGAGGCATCTTGAACTTGTTGGTCTTATATGTACAATCAAGGACCAACACGTCTGCGAAGGACCGAGCCATATGTGTACAATCAGGATGAGCCCAAAACAATGAAAGGAGTTCATCAGTTTGTGGATGTCTTCTATGGTACTCCACGTAGTGATGCTCCCCAAGCAACTTCAATACTTGCTGCATCGCCATTCTTTCTTTCATACTATTGCATTTCGCTCTGGCCAAACTATTATAGATCGTCCTCATGGTAGACTTGTTCCCATCTTGTTTTTGTCGCACAGCAGAATAAATTTGTTTCGGTGCAACTCCTGAAAGGAATATTTCTTCAACCAACTTTTTCTCATCCTCCTTCAACCGTGCCACGTAGGCATGACCCGTAAGTGTCCCTGGAATAGGATGATTGTGTCTTCCATTCTTAACTTCGATTATCCACTTCACATCTTCAACTTTTACAATCAACACCTTCAATGGACAACCATATTTTCTTGTCCCAATATTTTTCTTAGGGATTTCTTTTTTAACAACACCCTTCTTTTTATGATGCCTAAACACACCTCCTCTTTCGCATCCAAGCTCAAGATATTTTCGGCCCGGCCGAGATCGGATGGATCTTGTAATGACAATAACTACATTATGTCATCTCCCAACTTCTCTGCACCACTCTAATGCTTCTTCATGGCTTGCAAACTCAATATCCGTTGAGAAAATATCATCCACATCAACACCAACAGCAGGATGTACCACAATATCTGAACAAACTTGGTCCTATAACCAATATAAAATAATATAAAAATTAATAACTTCATATAATTATCCAGGACTGTCACTATTTTGACAGTCCTATTTTTATATAGGACTGTCAAAATTATGACAGTCCTACTTTTACGTAGGACTGTCGAATTTATAACAGTCCTATATTTATATAGGACTGTGAAATATTTGACAGTCCTATATTTATATAGGACTGTCTAATGTTTACAGTCCTAACTCGTGACTGTCAAATTAGGGTTGTCGTTTTACGTACCGTACGTGCTTCGGAACAACCAACTTGTACTTCGGAACGTCCGGAGTGCATAATTAATGAATTGGACGATCCGACTTCGTCATCGAACAATTTTTCATGCATTGTTCCTACATTAATCAAAATAAACTAAATCTTTTTCGCACATTTGCAAAACTTATTCAACGTAGGTTGTCGAAGACATACCGGAAGAATATTCCTTGGGGTATCACCAAAGTAAAATACTCCTCCAACCACAACTAGCTATTTCCAAATTTAGGTTTGGGCTTGGTGGAATGAGGGTTTCTTAAGTCTAGGTGGAATGCCAAAAATAGAAACCCATTTGACTTTTATACTTTGGTGTGGGGTAGCCCCAACTACCTATCAGAGTGGCAAACTTGTAATTTTGGGAAATGGACTGTCAAATTTTTGACAGTCCTAACAATTTGTAGGACTGTCAAAATTTTCACAGTCCTACAAATTGGGTAGGACTGTCAAAATTATGACAGTCCTTCCAAGTGATAGGACTGTCAAAATTTTGACAGTCCGGATTATAACTGTGGGCTAGCCCCGACTAACTTTCATGATGGCAAACTTGTAATTTTTTGTAAATTTCCAATGGGCTAGCCCAGAGTCAAATGTGCAGTGTCCTTATAAATGGGACTGTCACAATGTTGACAGTCCTATCTATTTGTAGGACTGTCAAAATTTTGACAGTCCTTCCAAGTTGTAGGACTGTCAAAATTTTGACAGTCCTGAGTATTATAGTGGGCTAGCCCCGAGTAACTTTCATGATGGCAAACTTGTAATTTTTTCTAATTTTGAAATGGGCTAGCCCCGAGTAAAATGTGCAGTGCCCTTATAATTTGCCTAACTAAACTAATACATATTAACTAAACTAATACAGTGTTTCACTGAACAAAAGAAAGAGGGAAGAGGGAAGAGGGAAGTCGGAGAGAGAGCTCACGTTGGGGGGTTTCCCGGCGTCGACGCGGAGAAGGTCCGTCGGGGTCACGCGGTGGAGTTTCCACGACTTCGAGGCTGGATCTGGGAAGCTCAGGGTGGCAGCGACGCTCGGCGGCGGCTGGATCGATCGGGCTCGACGCACGCGGAGGGAGGGGATGGCTCAATCTGGTGGCGCTGGGCGATGGTCCACCGGAGCTGGGACCGGGAAGCCGCGGCTGCTCGAGTCTAGGTCGGGAACGGCGGTGGCGGTCCAGATTCGAGAAGACGTGCTGCTCGACGACGGATCCGGCTGCGTTTGGTCGGCCACAGGCGAGCTCGACGCCGAGGAGGAGGTCCCGCAGCCACCGGAGGCGGTAGGTTAGGTTCAATCTAGGGTTAGGGTTCGAATTTCTGTGATGTGTCAGGGTTGTTGGATCGTGTCCGGAGCTGGACACGATGGTTGATGTTGTACTGTGGTATGGGGAGTGGATGTGTCCGAGTGTTGGACACAGGGATTTGATGTTTGCACAGTGGTGGTTGTGTCCAGATGGTGTCGGACACGAAAATCTTATTGTAATGTTGTAATAACTGGACATAGGAATGAAAGGATACGATAGGACACCCGGGGTCGGACCCGAGGCCAATACGGCTGACACGGTAATGCTGGACACACGGATACGAGCACACAAAACAAATGGTGATGGCTGCTGGCTTGTGGGAATTTGTGAGGGCTAGCCTAGGTTTTGGGGATTAGGGCTTCCTTGGGAAGGGTGTGGGTGTGTGACTTTAAATAGGGAGAGAGGGTGTGAATGAAAGGTGAGGATTGACACAATTAATGAATGGCCAAGATTAGATATGAATGAGTTCTTCATGTGGGAATGAGGGTGTGGACTAGTCAATGGGAGATGGTAAACTTGTAAATTTTTAAAAGAAAAAGATTATAATTTAAGAAAATATTTTAAGAAGCTTCCAAGGCTAACTGATTCTCAATTAGCTAATAATTAAATCCATATTCCAAAACCTTAGAAAGTACGTAATTTATTTACTATCCCCAAATGGATATAAAAATTTATTATGAAATATCAACTAGTCCTTCAAATAATTTTTTATTAAACAAATAATTTTATGATTTCAAGCCAATAAATATTCGAAGCTAGAGTATTATATATTATTATTTATTTATAATAAATCGACATTTAGAAAAAATGATTTTTATAAAAGATTTTAAATCACCTTCTAAAATCAACCATTGTTCAAAAATCTAATACTAAAAATTCAAGGAGAAAATATTTTATAAACTTGATATTTAAAATAAATTAAAATCTAAATATTTCGAAAATTTGGAAATCGGAGGTTACAAGTCTATCCACCTTAGAAATATTTTGTCCTCGAAATTTAAGATCCTCAATAATTGTATTTACTCATTATATTATTTCTATCAAAATTTAAATTTCAAACCAAATAATCATGAAGTAAATCCATATTATTATTTCACAACCTTTAAAAATTCTATAAACGTCATATTCCTGAAAATCTTCAAGTTTAAAAATCAAATTCAATTTTTATCATAATCTCCTCCAAAATTTTAAGTTCGTATCTAAATACTCAAGGATTTTAATATCCAATCCTCCAATTGAAATCCAATCAATGCATATTTATAAAATTTTAAAAAAATCGTATCCCAAAATTTGAATTTAAACACTAATCCATTAATCATCTTACTCCTCTCACTCAAATTCAATTGATGCTTATTCAAAATCTAATCCTATCCCGAGAATTGAATTCGACACTATTCCATTAACGATTTTATTTCCTGCTTTCCTTTCTCCTCAAAATACTCAACGATGCGATACTTACGGAATCTTCAATGCAACATTCATAATATAAATTTTCAAATTTCTATCTTGCAATCAAATATATATAATGATAATTTCCCTAATTTTCTCAAATTTTAATAACCAATTCAATCATATCAAGATCTTCCTAAAATCAATAAATCCTCAATTTTTGTCCTGTAAATTTCTTAACTCTCTATTTAAGTTAATGTTTATCCTCGAATTTCAATCATACCTCGATTTTCGTAAAATCAATGATCTATCACCTCTGTTATAACAACCCCTTAATTCTTTATTTAAATTAATGCTTATCCACAAATTTAATCATCTTGTCCCTTTTTGTCAGTCATAACCTTGTCATAGATCTTTGCTATGGTCAAAACCCTAATGATCATGGTTTAGATTTTTTTTTTTTTTTACCTACAGTCATACAATATACAACTTAGAGGAAACACCCATGGTTATGGTCTGTCTTATCATGGTATTGCATTCTCTGTCAGGGTGTACTACTAACTATATCCTAACAAGAAAATCATGTATACGAACTACAGCACTAGGAAAATCAATCAATCAAGAGACGGGAAACATTAGGAAAGAAAAGAAGTACATGCTAACATATTTTCTGCAGTATCTTCTATCTCTAACATACTCTTAACTCTAGCACATTCACTAACTAATTCCTATTCCTGTACACTGGTACCCATATCAACTAATCATTAATCCACAAGATCCATGAATATATCAATATTGCACACATCTGTCTATTAATACCAAAATCTGATACCAAGAACCTCTAACACGATTATAGGTGAATTGGTGCATGTAAAGTTTGATACCTCTATCTCTTTAGGTACCCCTGTCAGTTTCCGTTCCTACTAAAATTGTTCGTACTAGTTGTTCTTATCACTCAAGTGCACACCAAGTGTAACACACCATACTAAGTACTGCTCTTTCCAATTCAACTCTAGATGGACACCCAAGTCAGTCTGCGGTGCCATCTCAATCATGCTCAAGTCATCAGATCCTTACACATGTATATCATCTACTCATATATTAATATTCATATTTCTCATCTACCATAAAATTAATCCTCAAAATAATCGTCAAGATTTAACTTCTCGATCAACTTAAAAATAAATTGCATATACTTCCTCAAAGTCAGATACTCAACATCTAAATAAAATTTTAATCACTTCTAAATCTTTGTAGCCTTGACCATGTTTATTGAATCAATATTTGAAATCCTCAAAAATTTTAATGACACAATCTCATCTCCTCAATAATTCTCAAAATTAAAATTCATTTCCACTCTAAAATTTATAAATCCACAAATATACATATAAGTGCGCACGGTCTCTAATTCTCGAGGTGCACTCAAAACATCTATTGTCTACAACTGTGTACTAAAATTGTACTGCCCGAATCACTTGAACTATTACCTCCAAATGATCAAAGTTATCATCACATATATTTTCTTCCAGGATTTTCCAATCTATATCAACTAGTATATTATCTAATTATCATCACACAGAGTGCTTACTGTTATTAACGTTATTCTCGACTAATCCTCGATATAGAATCATTAGCACTCTTGGTATTATATCACTAGCTTCATTAATGGATCATCTCATCAAGCTCATTGGAACTCATGATTACCTGTACCTTCTATAATGCTCATGTTTCTTTACTCTCATGGGCAAGTATATGGTTCTCATCTCAATTGATGTATATGTATTTCTCTTTAACCTTTTATAGCCTGTTAAACTAATCTATGATACACCTCACCATTTTTATTACCAATTCTGATATTTCTCTACTCATGACACCTCATTATAAATCCTCATGCATATAAATTTCTTTACCTTTAACACACCCGATATCAATCATCAAATTGAACGTTATGCTCCATTAATCCTTAACACAATTCCTTGATACCTAATTGTTTATATAGATCACTCAATTACATAATCATGATTATCCAAGACGGGTATATTGGCTCTGATACTAACTCTGAGAACTATCACTGATACTCTATACTATCCCTCTACTTATAGTCTCTAATGACACTTATCCTAGAACCATTGTTACAAGGTATTATGCTATGGGCTAACTCTAGGTTAAGGCCTACTGCTCACATGTCCAACTAGAAAACACTTATAACTCACTAACAACACTCCGTCCATACTAATACTCAAGACACAGACATAATCACAAGTCACTAATTATCATACTTAATCATGGAATCCTCAAAGGATATAAGCTCCCAAGGAACTGGGTTGAGGACTGAAGGTGTTTCTACTGCTAGCAACAAAAAGAAACGATGGAAAAAGTCCTGTATAACAGAAATAGATAAGTGTTGAGATGATACTTTAAGAACAAATTTTAAGACACAACCTGATAATCATATATGTCGGCCAGAAATCATGACGCTGGGAATCCTCGCCATGCCAGTAAGCATAGGTGCGATAACGACAGGTTCCGTAACTAAAGTACGCAACCCTATAATCATGACATCTAGAATTTTTGCCACGCCAACCGGTACGGCTGCGATAAACTCTAGGCTCCATAACCAAAGCAGACGTTTCACCTTTCTCACTGTTCTCATCAATATATGTCATCAGATGATATCGTAAAATTTAGTCCGTAAAATTCATCTCGGCATAAAATCAAACTCTACAATGAAACCAAGATCCTAATTTAATAATTGATCAACAGGAATCAAACTCAATATCAACGAGTAAGGACGGACGGAAACAAGGCGAAGGATTTTAAAATTAGAAATTACAATAAGATTCTCAAGGGGTCATCCCAGGAATCTCTCAAGAATTTGTGATTGAGTATCCTCTCTCATCCTAGTATCCTATGTCCTATATTCTATAGCAGGCACGTAGTAGTACAACTATGACGTCGCACTGCTACGACATCGCACAACTAGCGAAGTCTGAACTGCATGGGCCACCACTAAAAACGTGTCACGACCCGCACCCGGTATAGGGGTACGAGAGTGTGGGTACGTCCAGCCTACGCCGCAGCATCGGCGGTAGAACGCTGTCTAGGTCAAGCACTATCTAAACGATCTCGCTCTAGTATCCAACTTCATAAGGAGACACGGATAACAATATAAAAGAACAACATACTCAATCACATAACTACAGCACGATAAGAAATCGAAGAAAAGAAATAAGAATACAACACAAGTCTAAACTGTAAATAATCTAACTCAACATAATCCAAGTCTCAACAAAAATGCCAGAGATAAATCCGGTACCAAATAAACTACTGAAAGAAACTAACTAGATATCTAGTGATTCCGGCTAGACCTTCCGGAATCACGACTGAACTAGTAAATCCAAGACTGCAACTACTCACCCTGATGGTCCACAAGTGTCGGATACCAGTCCTCTAGGCATAGTCTGGAAAATGTTTTCCAGTTAAGAAGGAGCAAAGTACATTTCTAAATAGCAGTTCTATATTAATGATATAAACTATGTAGCAGTATAAAGATGGAAATATACAAGATGCATGTATATGTACGAGAAATGTACAATAAAAGAAATACTGGAAATACTGTAAGTAAATGCAGGAAGGAACAATATGTCAATGAATAAGAATACTATAACTAAGTGTGTGAGTACTAGCTTTAACATGCGATCGGCTTGGGAACTTGATCAGGCTTGTTACATGTGATTAGCTATGATTCATGTAAGGTCAGGCTAACCATTGGTTAGCTATGATGCATGTAGAGGTCAGGCTAATCACACGTAACAGCTATGAAGCATGTAAATGGTCAGGCCGCACCCGACGTGAGATGTGGGGTGAGCTATGATGCATGTAGAGTTGGGTATGATCACATATCTATACTAAAATATTCCCTACCCCCGACTGGTATAGTAGATCAAATCATGGTACGCTATGGCACGGGATTCCCTAGGGAGGTAGCAAATCTCCCCGGGACTCAGTGTCTGTACATGCACAAGATAACAAGAAAACAAGTCTTGTACAAGCTACACCATGAATAAGGAATAACATCTCATGACGAGATCCGTGTATACCAATCCGTATAACTAGCGTGTCAAGAGCATGGATATCTACACTAGATACAGTGAACATAGGGGATATCATAAATAAGAAACCAATCAGAGAATGTACTCGCCTTGGGTCCTTAGCTGGTGAGTACCGATGTCCTGTCCCTGAGTATCATCTGGAGGATCCAACAGTCCTATACATATATAATAATATCACTTGTATCAGATGCTACACTAACACACACTAGGAATACACTGGCCTCAGGGCTATGCCAGGCATGGCTCTAGTCAACTAGGGTCATCTAGTAGGGATACGTATATAAATACACATTTACACTCAGAGTATATACCAATAAATACGTATATAATATATATATATAAGTGTCTATCAGTAATTTGTACAAAATATGCATATGTGTATATACACTAAATAGATGCATATAAATGTATATTTATATACCAAAATACATATTTGTATCTATACCAATCAAATATTTTTATATATATATGTATTAACTAATCAGAGAATGTATATAATGCCACACTTCTCAAGGTGATCCCAAATGAAGTAGCAGTTAGTTCCAATGAGTCCGGAGCAGTCCAAATAGCTAGAAACTATATAAAGAAATCCAAAATCGGAGTTCGGCACGATAATCGAGATAAGGATACCAAGTCCGCAATACATAGAGAAAACATACAGGGGTTAGCTAAGATTAAGATTAACAAGTTTAGCTAATAAGAGAAAATGGTCGATTGTTTGTTATTAAGGTAACACCTTAGTTTATGAAAATTATTTCGAAATTACTTTGAACAATAATTGTTAAAACTTTTCTTTCGAACATATTTACAATTAAAAGTCTATTTATAAAATTTAGAATTTATGTAAAAGCCAATATATTTTTACATCTATAGTAAAATCGGTTACCAGTCCAAATAAACAAAATTGAACTAATCTTATTATTGAAACTATTTCTTAATTAATAATATAAACCCAAAAATTATTATATTTTTACATAATCAAAACCCTTATAATTATTACATAACTAAACTAATTACATAAAAACTAAACTAATTATATAAAAACTAAACTAATACATATTAACTAAACTAATACATATTAACTATTAACTAAACTAATACATATTAACTAAACTAATACAGTGTTTCACTGAACAAAAGAAAGAGGGAAGAGGGAAGAGGGAAGTCGGAGAGAGAGCTCACGTTGGGGGGTTTCCCGGCGTCGACGTGGAGAAGGTCCGCCGGGGTCACGCGGTGGAGTTCCCACTACTTCGAGGCTGGATCTGGGAAGCTCAGGGCGGCAGTGACGCTCGGCGGCGGCTGGATCGATCGGGCTCGACGCACGCGGAGGGAGGGGACGGCTCGATCTGGTGGCGCTGGGCGGTGGTCCACCGGAGCTGGGACCGGGAAGCCACGGCTGCTCGAGTCTAGGTCGGGAACGGCGGTGGCTGTCCAGATCCGAGAAGACGTGCTGCTCGACGCCGGATCCGACTGCGTCTGGTCGGCCACAGGCAAGCTCGACGCCGAGGAGGAGGTCCCGCAGCCACCGGAGGCGGTAGGTTAGGTTCAATCTAGGGTTAGGGTTCAAATTTCTGTGATGTGTCAGGGTTATTGGATCGTGTCCGGAGCTGGACACGATGGTTGATGTTGTACTGTGGTATGGGAGGTGGATGTGTCCGAGTGTTGGACACAGGGATTTGATGTTTGTACAGTGGTGGTTGTGTCCAGATGGTGTCGGACACGAAAATCTTATTGTAATATTGTAATAACTGGACACAGGAATGAAGGGATACGATAGGACACCCGGGGTCGGACCCGAGGCCAATACGGCTGACACGGTAATGCTGGACACACGGACACGAGCACACAAAACAAATGGTGATGGCTGCTGGCTTGTGGGAATTTGTGAGGGCTAGCCTAGGTTTTGGGGATTAGGGCTTCCTTGGGAAGGGTGTGGGTGTGTGACTTTAAATAGGGAGAGAGGGTGTGAATGAAAGGTGAGGATTGGCCCAATTAATGAATGGCCAAGATTAGACATGAATGAGTTCTTCATGTGGGAATGAGGGTGTGGACTAGTCAATGGGAGATGGTAAACTTGTAAATTTTTAAAAGAAAAAGATTATAATTTAAGAAAATATTTTAAGAAGCTTCCAAGGCTAACTGATTCTCAATTAGCTAATAATTAAATCCATATTCCAAAACCTTAGAAAGTATGTAATTTATTTACTATCCCCAAATGGATATAAAAATTTATTATGAAATATCAACTAGTCCTTCAAATAATTTTTTATTAAACAAATAATTTCATGATTTCAAGCCAATAAATATTCGAAGCTAGAGTATTATATATTATTATTTATTTATTTATTTATAATAAATCGACATTTAGAAAAATTGATTTTTATAAAAGATTTTAAATCACCTTCTAAAATCAACCATTTTTCAAAAATCTAATACTAAAAATTCAAGGAGAAAATATTTTATAAACTTGATATTTAAAATAAATTAAAATCTAAATATTTTGAAAATTTAGAAATCGGAGGTTACAACCCCCGAGAGACAGCCTTTGAACACTCGAGTGAGAAGGGCGTCGTTCCCTTGCAATAACACCGTCATCATACTGAAGTAGTTCATGTACTAACTCGGTGATATTTTTTCCTCAAACAAAGCCATAGTCTGTGGTTTGTATTTATGAGGGAAAGGGACCTCATCCCAAACAGCGGGGTAAGGTTGGTTGATTCCCAATTTCTTGAGCTGATCTTTGTGCTTCAAGGCGTCAAATTGGGCTTTCAACTCCCGTACTGCCTGCATCGGATCTTCAGCCGGTAGCGGGACTACAGAGTGATGAGGGATCGGTTGTACTGCGACTCCAACAGGAGGTAATACATTCTCCGAGTGGGGATATGGGGGAGCTGCTGACTCTTGATCTAGAGCAGGCTCCTGATTTGCGTTGGATGGTGGTAAGTCCACCCCCACATGTATCTAAGTTGGAGGGACCGATGCTTGAGCCATAGCAGCTGTGTGTTGAGTCAGCATCATCTGGTGCATGTTCTCCATCATAGATTTTATCTCTTTCAGAGACGTCTCCAGTACAGCAATGAGTTGCTCAGTGCTTCCTGACGGGGAAGCTTCCTCGCGTTCATCTCCAATGGCATAGACTCCCATCACCCTGGGTGTCATTGAAGGATTAGTATAGGTCTCCGTAGAAGTTGACTCTACACTTTCAGCATCTGACCCGGGAAACTGGCGACCCCCAGTATCAGAATTAGAAGAGTACGAAGCCGGTTGTCGCGACTTCGAATGGGTGTTTCGGAACACCCCAGCTTTAGCGTTCTTAAGGAGCTTGTCGAATCTCCTTTGCCTTGGGCGTCTTGAGTTCGACCTTCCTCTAGGAATATGTGAAGCCATGTTCACTGATGCATGTGCGGGCTCTTCTTCCTGGAAAGACAGAGAGTAGTTCAACCGGTCGAAAACTGACCGTTTTGCTTCAGAACAGCAATAATTGACTACAATCCTATGACTATTACAATAGTGCTCCCTAGGAGGCATAATAGACATGCTGGAAGATCCTCTATCCTTGCGTTTCTGGATTAGATACTCACGCAGGTCAGGAGGATTTACAGAAGAAGAAGAAGAAGAAGATGGCTTGTTCCTCTTTTTCACCTCAGTGGGCATGCAGATGTTGGGAACCATAGTTCTCCCTGTGCCACCCGTATACAACAGGTTGGCCATCTGGGTAGCGGATGATCCCTGGGGAGTGTGTCTTTCAGCAAACTGAGCCTTCTTTACGCTGAGGGGCTTCTTCTGGCATAATTTAGAGCTGTGCTCAGGCTGGCGTAAAGCTGAGGAGGTCCTCAATCGGCCATCAGCTTCTCGCGTAATCCGGAGGGCGGGCAGATTCTTCCCTTGGTGGCATAAAGGCCAAGAAGTTGAGTAGTCCGCCACTTGTTTTCCCTTACGTAGATTGCAGGGATCATCTGCTTTTCCGCGGAGGATAGATGTATTTTTGCGCGCAGAGCGCGGAATAGACTTCTGGACTAGCGTTGAGGCATTGTCCGAAGTTTTGTCTGCCACATCACGGACGGGAGACAGAGTTTTACGCGCAGAGCACGAAATAGACTCCTGGACTAGCATTGAGGCATTGTCCGAAGTTTTGTCTGCCACGTCACGGACGGGAGACAGAGTTTTACGCGCAGAGCGCGGAATAGACTCCTGGACTAGCGCTGAGGCATTGTCCGAAGTTTTGTCTGCCACGTCACGGATGGGAGACTGAATTTTACGCACGGAGCGCGAAGGTTGTGCAGCTACAACCTGGCTGGTCAGAGAGATCGGAGAGATCGAAGAGTCGGCAGGAATGGTAGGAGATGTCTTGGGCATCCAGACCTTACGCAACTTCCTGTTGTCTTGGACAGAGAGAGAGTGAGAGCTACCCCCTGCTCGAAGCATTTTTTCGTAGAAGACTGGTCGAACTGGACGACCAGGGTCTTCTTCGCGGATCCTACGGATACCGCATCGTGTTGAGCAATAGCTTTCTCGTCAGAAGAGAAAGACGTTCCCAACAGAGTCACCATCTTGTGTTTGATAATAAACGAAAGAAATAAAATGAGGTTTATACGAAACCCGCTCTTTGGTTTACAAACAAGAAGTACAATTTGTAAACCCCCTCATCAAAAATAGGTATTTTGTGTGTATTTTATATTATTATATTTATTATAGATGTTGAATTTCTTTAGAGTATTCTCTTAGTTAATTAGAAAATAAATTTCTTGATATATTTACTTATATAAATATTTATTTAGAATTATTTTAGGTTATTTTAGATTTTGGAGATTTTCTAGAATTTTTGGTAATTAAAACTTAGGAAACATAAATTTTTAGGACTCTCATGATTTACTATGAGACCATACTTGAATATTGTTACTACCAAATATTTATTTAGAGTTAAAATATTTAAATATTTTTTTTTGTAATTTATTTATAATTTTAAGTAATTATTGGATTTTTGGAATTATTGAGGATTTATTTGGATATATAAAGTCTTAATATTAGATAGAGCTAATTTAGTGTTAATAGATATTAATAAGATTATATATAAATTATTTGTATTATCTTTAATTCTATTTAAGATTATAAATTATTGAGATGAAATCAAACTCTATTTTAAATTAATTCAAATCCTGAGCCTACTAGGAAAACAACTTCATGCATATCCTATCCTTATTTAAACTGATCCTAATCATATCCAAATTAGCCAATCCTAGTCTTATTCAATTAAACAATCTTCACCATTATAAATACCTATTAGACTTATGGAATAAACTCATCTTTCATATTTTTTATCCCCAAACTCCTCTCTTTTTCGTCCAAAAATAGTCAAAATTCGTCATAAATTCAGCTTCATTTTCTAGTAGTTATGACGACTTAAAAAGACGATATCTCCTAGCTCCGGACTCCAAACGCGCTCCAGTATTTTTTGTTAGAATCATATCAAGGTTAGTTTTCTAAATATATAAACTATTTCAGTAATTTCAGAGCCTATTTTTCCAAAATATTCCGAAAGTGCCAGCTGTCCAAAATCAGACGCATTTTCGTATTTTCGAGATTTTGGGAGATTCCGAACTTAGAATTACGAACCGTTTGAAGTTTTGGAAAGATGACATGATGAACTTCCAGAAAAGTATTTTTCCAGAATTTATATATAATTTTATTCTACTATAAAATTTATGCAACGTAGACATAAATAGAAAACCACCGAAAACTGTCATCTATGCGGCCTTGTGGCCATAACTCTTTACCGACTTATGATTTTATGAAACTGTCGATTCCAGCGTTCATATAGCATTAAAATCAATAGGATTCCACACACAAATCCAGGATTTGAGTTGGTTGACTTTTTGGTCAACGGATTGCCTCGATTTGCGTACCATGGATCACAAATCCGTAAAGTTGACTTTCTTTGGACCAAAATTAGGGTTTACCAATAAAATTAGATTATAATAAGATTAAAATACTATTTTAGGTTATTTATTCAGAATTAAAATTAATTAAAATGGAGGAACCTATTCACCCACTTTTGTAACCTAATTTTTTTAATTTATGTGACGGGTAGATCGGACGACGCCTTGAGTTGTGACTTCATCTTTTTTTAGAGCAGACAAGTATACCTTGCTATTATACTGTTATTCATATTCCATATGTTGCATGCATCTTTATTTTCTGTCTTTAGTTCATATATTTTAACTGTTATATAAAATGCGCGCGACGGTGTCGTCGCGATATGTTTTTATTTATGTATATGCATTGACCTTGGTTATGAGACTACCCCATTATCATGTAGCATCATTAGGTTCATTGGCCATGACACAGTTGTTACACGAGTGTGAGTCTCATATAGATCACGGACTGCGTGACAGGTCTGGCCTCCTGTACGTATGGACCGTGCGTTAGGGATAACTGCTGTTAGAAACTTTGTATGCTAGAAGACTTAGCAGTTATTAGAGGTCTATGGACATAGCCTATTGTAGTACGGTGGTCTCATCCTTGTCCTTATTTGGTTGTAGGATTGGGCTAGGGTACTAAGAATAGGCTATGAACCAAATTGTGTCATGGATGTGACATGCTTAAAGCATGGGGTGGGGAGAACAATAATTACCGCATTTGAGCTCCTTTACACTTTTTTTATTGTGCACCTGGATTCTCCGCTGGAGATACGGGTGGTGATGACCACTATATATTATATTATTATCAGGCGGGCCTCCGCCGTTCAAAAGACGACGTACCTTTGTAGGCCCCTGGATCTCCAATAGAGAACCATGCCAAATCCCAGTTTTCAGCCAGATAGCTCACTTGTGGAGAAAGTTGTTCTTAACTGCATTCACTTAGATGGTTAGGCGACCCCATTGGATATTTATTTCAGTACTTTATTGGCATGTGTTTTATGTATCTTGTTATGTCCCTCTGAGGACCTGGCCCCTTCCAGGTGTATTTGTTATTGAGTATTCGCAGAAGCGCAGATTCGGATGGTTATATATGTTTTGAGGATGTCTTCTCTTCGAGCCGTGATTGTTAGCTGGTAATCTTATATGGTGTTTGTTGTATTGTCCTTATATTGTAGTTGCTCTTATATTCGAGTTGGTAGTGGATTTGTTTCCACCCAAATATCATCCTTAGATACTTCTTATTGAGATCTAGTTTCATAGATACTGGTATTTATTTATATTTGATTTTCTGTGGATGAAATTTAGATTATACCCTGTGACTTGTGATAGATTTATACCACTTGTGGATTGATATTCGTATTACAGCGTACGTATGGGTTATGGTTTCCATATATTGGAGTTGCCATATCCATGCGGCTGGCATGCTTACGTGTCCTAGTCCTACATATTTTTGGGACTGTGGTGTGACATATTTTTGTGGTGGCCCATGCAGGTCGAGAGCATATTGTCTCGGCTACTTTACTGTACCGAACAAGCCTGCACCTAGGACTAGAGTATAGGATCTCATCCATATTGGTTACGACTCATCCTCCTTCCAATCCATTCCATTTTAATAATTTGCATCCTGCTTGATTTATGTGCTTCCCTATTAGTTTCTTGAGTATAGCCTCTCCTAGAATATATATATATATATAAGTTCATGTTGTTAAATGATAAGTAAGGTAACCTTCCTATTAAGAGTACCACTAGAGTGTTGACACCCCACTAAGTTTAGAATATCTAGTGAATCCTAGAATTCCTTATCTATAAATTGGTTTACCATTATCCCTTGATGTATTATGAAGGACTTGAGAGTAGTATAGATACTACTAGGGTTAGTTAGAAGTTCGGCCATATTGTTTGACCCTAGTATTGAGGAACCAAAAGAAAACCAAAAATTTTAAAATTAGGACTGAACCTGACCTTCATAGTTAGATAGTATTGGAGAACTATAAACTTAGATCATTGTCTTATTATTAGTAGATAGTACCTTAGAAAGCCAAAAGCAATGCGTAGAATATTTTCCTTGATCATACCTCGAACATAGCAACTAGCATACCACCCCCCTTAGAGAACCATGATGCTATCTAGAGCTCTCTATTTTAATTTCATATGTTGTTCCTCTGCGACCTTAACGTTCGTTAATTACGCGACGACTAAATTATGTTCTTCTTTTCTTCATCTTTTAACTCGTGCCACCCAACACCTCTGATTATAGACCAAGTGATTTTATTCTACGTTAGGATATATAGCTTGCTAGGATTTTGGTTGTTACTCTTGAATTTTGAATTATGTGATTGGTAATTA
The DNA here is from genome assembly GCA_036927795.1 of Iris macrosiphon. Lineage (NCBI taxonomy): Eukaryota > Viridiplantae > Streptophyta > Magnoliopsida > Asparagales > Iridaceae > Iris > Iris macrosiphon. The sequence continues at coordinate 60,136,974 of JAYESA010000005.1, forward strand.
GAACTTGACAGCTTAAGTTATTATTGTAGATTATGACCTAATGATTACCCCTTAGCTTTAAGTCGCGTAATTTGTACCCCCACCTTTATACAAGTTAGATCCCTTTCCCCTTGACGGCCAGTAACTCTTCTATCCTTACTATTGACACTTGTTCTATAAGCCATATGACTAAGACGTAAGATGACCATGACCTATGTAATATTAGAGGATACCCTAATAAATACCAAGATCCCTTCTCGTAGACCTTAACAGGAGTTTCTACGATATCCTTAAGATAGTAGAGTATTAGTTTATTATAAGTTGGGTAGTATGCCTCACAACCTACTATCACATAGTCTTTTGACCTATTATTAAAGTGTAACTGAATGACATTAATTGTATGCTAGCATAAGACGACAGTGGTTATTCGGACGATAAAATTTAGAGGTCCATGCCCCTATTTGGCCGACTAGCGACTTAGACAAGGAGTTGTATGACAACTGTAGAGATTGTATAGTCTTAACTTCTTGTGAACTTGAAATATGTTGTGACTTCTTTCATCATGATCTAGCGCATTTATATTTCATATACTACCTTGACTTATGCTGCTATTTTATAGCATAGTTTTGCAAGCTTATTCTTTTATCGAGCTTGATCATGAGATGTGTATTATTGGGAACGCCTACTGATATAATTGTCTAATCAGAATCAGTGTATTACGGTCTGGACAACCTTAGTACATTTTGGTTTGCCCTTCGCAATACTACTTTGCGTGGATTGAGATACATAGTTGATTAGTAGACAAATATACTTGCCCTAGACATGTCTGACATATCGTATCGGTTACATAACTGTACTAATACGAGCATGCGAACAAGGGATTACCAAAATAGGATTTTAATCCACAACTGCTTTGACAATTTCTATTTGAATTCTTTAAACGCCTTGATCCCGATACTTCTATTCTATTACCTCTCCCTTGAACTCTTTATTATTGATCTCCGTCTCCCCTTATTTCGGAAAGACGAAACCTCGTGCTTGGTATAAGTTTGATACACAGAGAGTACTAGATATACCCCATAGGCTGATCACATACTTGAGGATTATTCTTTTGTAATTAAGGGCATATCATATATGATATAATCGACATTGAAGTTTTGAGGATTGAATGACATGAGTAAAGAAATTAAGGAATATTTTTCTTAAAGTATATAGTCTTAGGTGATAGATGGGTAAATTCTAAGTTGGGTAGCAGTGCATTGTCAACTCGAGAGGAATTTTTTTTAGATTGTGATCGAGTAAGATTAGATTGGGAGATTCAAGTCATTTTAATTTTGAGAAATTTTAAAAGAAGGATTAAGATAATAAGGATTTAACGAATTTTAAAATCTTGATATTGCGGACCAAATATTTATACTTTGAGCACATGATTTAAATTTTGAATATTGAAGGTTGAATCATCGATTTAAATTTTGAGGATAAATATAGAATTTTAGACTTGAACAATTGGTGAATTCGATTTAAATTTTATAATTTGATGATTTGAATTAAAAGTTCAATTTTGATTGTTGCTCACCTATTTGAAATATTGAGGATGTAAATTGAGTTTAAATATTTGAAGAGTACAAAATTCTTAAGTTGAGAATAGGAATAAGATTTGATTAGAATTGTTTATTGTTCAAAGTCTAGAGGAGATTATGATAGTTAAAAATTGTGATATAAATTTTGATGTGAGATATCATATAGATTTGAGTTAGATTTGGATGTTAATTATTTAAAAATCGAGAAGAGATTACGACAGGTTGAATTTTGATTTAAACAGTGGTTATTTTAATTTTGAAGTAATTGCGATGGATTTGAATATATTTTGTTATTTAAATTTTTGGAAGAGATTGTGATTGACTTGTCTTATGTACGAATGTGAATGATTTATCAAACCATGCCTTATTTTTAATTTCGAGGACAAAACTCTTTTAAGTTGGGTAGATTGTAAACCTCCTCATCAAAAATAGGTATTTTGTGTGTATTTTATATTATTATATTTATTATACATGTTGAATTTTTTTAGAGTATTCTCTTAGTTAATTAGAAAATAAATTTATTGATATATTTACTTATATAAATATTTATTTAGAATTATTTTAGGTTATTTTAGATTTTGGAGATTTTCTAGAATTTTTGGTAATTAAAACTTAGGAAACATAAATTTTTAGGACTCCCATGATTTACTATGAGACCATACTTGAATGTTGTTACTACCAAATATTTATTTTAGAGTTAAAATATTTAAATATATTTTTCTGCAATTTATTTAGAATTTTAAGTAATTATTGGATTTTTGGAATTATTGAGGATTTATTTGGATATATAAAGTCTTAATATTAGATAGAGCTAATTTAGTGTTAATAGATATTAATAAGATTATATATAAATTATTTGTATTATCTTTAATTCTATTTAAGATTATAAATTATTGAGATGAAATCAAACTCTATTTTAAATTAATTCAAATCTTGAGCCTACTAGAAAAACAACTGCATGCATATCCTATCCTTATTTAAACTGATACTAATCATATTCAAATTAGCCAATCCTAGTCTTATTCTATTAAACAATCTTCACCATTATAAATACCTATTAGACTTATGGAATAAACTCATCTTTCATTTTTTTTTCCCAAACTCCTCTCTTTTTCGTCCAAAAATAATCAAAATTCGTCATAAATTCAGCCTCATTTTCTAGTAGTTATGACGACTTAAAAAGACGATATCTCCTAGCTCCGGACTTCAAACGTGCTCCAGTTTTTTTCGTTAGAATCATATCAAGGTTAGTTTTCTAAATATATAAATTATTTCAGTAATTTCATAACCTATTTTTTCAGAATATTCCGAAAATGTAAGCTGTCCGAAATCAGACGCGTTTTCGTATTTTCGAGATTTTGGGAGATTCCCAACTCGGAATTAAGTTTCAGAAAGCTGACATGATGAACTTCCAGAAAAGTATTTTTCCAGAATTTAAAATATAATTTTATTCTACTATAAAATTCTTGCAACGTAGACGTAAATAGAAAACCACCGAAAACTGTCATCTATACGCCCTTGTGGCCATAACTCTTTACCGACTTATGATTTTATGAAATTGTCGATTCCAGCGTTCATGTAGCGTTAAAATCAATAGGATTCCACACACAAATCCAGGATTTGAGTTGGTTGACTTTTTGGTTAACGGATTGCCTCGATTTGCGTACCATGGATCCCAAATCCTTAAAGTTGACTTTCTTTGGACCAAAATTAGGGTTTAACAATAAAATCAGATTATAATAAGATTAAAATACTATTTTAGGTTATTTATTCAGAATTAAAATTAATTAAAATGGAGGAACTTATTTATCCACTTTTGTAACCTAACTTGTTTAATTTATGTGACGGGTAGATCGGACGACGCCTTGAGTTGTGACTTCATCCTTTTTCAGAGAAGACAAGTATACCTTGCCATTGTACTGTTATTCATATTCCATATGTTGCATGTATCTTTATTTTCTGTCTTTAGTTCATATATTTTAACTGTTATATAAAATGCGCGCGACGGTGTCGTCGCGATATGTTTTTATTTATGTATTTGCATTGACCTTGGTTATGAGACTACCCCATTATCATGTAGCATCATTAGGTTCATTGGCCGTGACACAGTTGTTACATGAGTGTGAGTCTCATATAGATCACGGACTGCGTGACAGGTCTGGCCTCCTGTACGTATGGGCCATGCGTTAGGGATAACTGCTGTTAGAAACTTTGTATGCTAGAAGACTTAGCAGTTATTAGAGGTCTATGGACATAGCCTATTGTAGTATGGTGGTCTCATCCTTGTCCTTATTTGGTTGCAGGATTGGGCTAGGGTACTAAGAATAGGCTATGAACCAAATTGTGTCATGGATGTGACATGCTTAGAGCATGGGGTGGAGAGAACAACAAGTACCGCATTTGAGCTTCTTTGTACTTTTTCTATTGTGCGTCCGGATTCTCCGCTGGAGATACGGGTGGTGATGACCACTATATATTATATTATTATCAGGCGGGCCTCCGCCGTTCAAAAGACGACGTGCCTTTGTAGGCCCCTAGATCTCCAATAGAGAACCATGCCAAATCCTAATTTTCAGCTAGATAGCTCACTTGTGGGGAAAGTTGTTCTTAACTGCATTCACTTAGACGTTAGGCGACCCTATTGGATATTTATTTCAGTACTTTATTGGCATGTGTTTTATGTATCTTGTTATGTCCCTCTGAGGACCTGGCCCCTTCCAGGTGTATTTGTTATTAAGTATTCGTAGGAGCGCAGATTCGGATGGTTACATATGTTTCGAGGATGTCTTCTCTTCGAGCCGTGATTGTTAGCTGGTATTCTTATATGGTGTTTGTTGTATTGTCCTTATATTATAGTTGCTCTTATATTCGAGTTGGTAGTGGATTTGTTTCCACCCAAATATCATCCTTAGATACTTCTTATTGAGATCTAGTTTCATAGATACTGGGTATTTATTTATATTTGATTTTCTGTGGATGAGATTTAGATTATACCCTGTGACTTGTGATAGATTTATACCACTTGTGGATTGATATTCATATTACAGCGTACGTATGGGTTATGGTTTCCATATATTGGAGTTGTCATATCCATGCGGCTGGAATGCTTACGTGTCCTAGTCCTACATATTTTTGGGACTGTGGCGTGATACAATTAATCCTATACGAGGATGTCAAGTACAATTTTTAATCTGGGTAAATATTGCTATAGGAGTCTGATCTGCAGTCTATCACTTTGTCCCTTGGACCACACGATGATGAAGAAGTGCCGTAGAAGACAGAAAAAGCTTTGAAGGTTGCAGAGGAGTGTGGATGCTCGATGCCAATGTCGTCGATCGCTACTCTTTTCCTGAGCTCTGGATTCTTCTCTCTCAAAGACTTTTCAACTCTCGACCTTAATTTCTCCCTTTTTTGTGCACCTGGACCTCTGTCAATAGAGGTCTCTATTTATAGGATTTTAGTGACAATGACCATCAGTCGGCGTAGAAGCCGAGTAGTGTAGGGTATGGTGGCGTACAACGTGCTCCTCATAGCTGAAGATGGCCTGGTGGCGTATTCCAAGGAGATAGCGTACAGCGTGCTCCCCTAGCTGAAAGTAGCCCGGTGGCATATTGTGCAAAAGCGATGATGTAGACGTCTTAGCGGGAATCATGGCTTTTGGAGATATAATCAAATCTCTTGCATTAAATGCAGAGATCTGCCCCCATCCCGCGCATTAAATGCAGAGGCGTGCCTCGAAGACCTGTCACCATGCCGAGCATTAAATGCAGAGACGTGTCTCGAAGATCTGCCACCATTCTGCATATTAAATGCAGAGACGTGCCTCGAGCTATGTACGAAGAGCAGCTTTTGACGTGGCAGTCTGTTTGTCTTCTGCGGAGCGTAAAAAGCTCACATCTGCCTGTGTAGAACTAGGCAGCGTATCCCCTTGTATGCGTAAAAGCAGTTTATGCCAAGGAGATGTGGAGGCGTGTCTCGAAGATCTGTCAACATTCTGCGCATTAAATGCAGAGATGTACCTCGAAGATCTGCCACCATTCTGCGCATTAAATGCAGAGACGTGCCTCGAGCCCTATACGAAGAGCAGCTTTGACGTGGCATCCTATTTGTCTTCTGCGGAGCGTAAAAAGCTCACATCTGCCTATGTTAAACTAGGCAACGTATTCCCTCGTATGCGTTAAAGCAGTTTACGCCAAGGAGATGTCACTAAACGACAGTTTGGGTCGCTGTGTCGCGCCATCATTACAACCGTCGCCTAGATAGTCGTGCAGTACTCTTTGTCAGGAGTCAGACGTCAGGTTCACTGCATGATTTGATAGGTTCATTCGAGGAATACGAAGCGTTCCTCGTATACTTCAATGCTGCATTTAAAAGCAGATGAGTTTTACGCCATATAGGCGATATAGCACCCTTTTATGCTGAAGCAGCCTGGACATACTGCATTACGCGGATAGTCCTTGAGTTTATATTTTACACTGTGCTCAGCGAGAAAGCTCTGTTTGTACGCCGATGGCTCTGAAGTTTATATTTTACGCTGCCCAGCACTAGAATGCTGCGTATAACTCTTCAGCGTATTTTTCATGCTTCTACAAACTATACTTCAAATTAGAAAGCTTTCAATGCCTTCTCGTCTATCTACTAGCGTTGCGCACCCTGAGTGCCTGAAATGGTGCCTACAAATGTGGGTCAGTACTCAGCTATACTGGTGAGCGGGACAAACCCACTCGCCTAAATCAATACTTGCTTATTAAAGGAGAGCATGCATTAAAATGGTCTTGCTATTAAGAACTAGAGTGAATTTAGTTCATATCAGTTGCATATTTTTTGAGAGAAAAATAACATAGAAACCATATAGCCCATTGATTGCTTACTCAACCGATGTGACCTTTTTCTGCACTGAATCACAAGTATACTTACCACCTGCACAAGACAATAAGTTAGTATGTGTTCTAGCTATATGCGATCATTGGTGTGATCGACACCATTGGGACTTATTAAATGGAATTATGACGCACCCTATCAAGCCGAGTTACAAGCCCCGCTGAAGGCCCCGCAATACATCGCGCCAAGAACGATCAAATATTTTTTCCGGGTCGATTCCAATGCCCCAGAAACCGTTTCGAGAAAATGCCAAACCTTATGCATAAGTTATCCCAAACCATACAAACGCGTGAACAGTTAAACTATCAAACATTGCATGAGAATAAAACATAATAAGTAAAGCAGCTATATACTTATGCAACAGTTCATATTTTCTCAAAGTCGTATTCCAATTTGGTGTCCCGTGGGTCCAAATTCTTCGAGGCACCAGGCCGAAAACAATATTTTAGATGTTGCCCTCCATCAAGCAGTTTCTCAATTTTGAACCACAACTTCTCCTTTTGTTACTAAGCTCATGTTATAGGACGTTTGCAATTATATACAAGTTAGACTATAATTATCCATGTTCCTTTCTTATTGGCTGGCATATATTGTGGCTATGGATTTCCTAGGCGTTCAGCCGGGCATCATCGATTGAATGTTTGAAATATTAAGGATTTTGGCGTGAAGAAGTAGGAAAGAAGGGTCCGAACCACCCACTGATAACAGAATATGCTGAAAGAAGGGGTCACACCTAGCGACGATCAAGCGTTAGTTACGCGGACCTGCAATAGCACGAGCATCGAGTTAGAATTCTTTCGCCTATCATTCCTTCCGAAAATTCCCAAGAACCAAAGCTCCAAGTGAGAAAGCCACAGCGAAAATCAAGCAAATCGAAAGCAACACCAAAACGAAATCCCAAAGCGAAATCAAGAAAACCAAGCAATAAAATACGAAAACTATTGGACTTATTTCAATAGAGGTATATCCATGAGTTGGAAAGGATCATTGCATTTTGCCCGTGACAAGAGGATGCTGAAAGACAACTAAAAACTAATCTACGACTCAAAAGACTAGCCACAAGTCCATTATATAGTGCGCATCCCGGTCGGATCGAGATTTGAGGCACTATAATTGTCATGAGACAAATGACTAATTTATTAGTCATCAATTCCTTTTAATGACCAATTAAATTATTGGGTTGGCTCTTACTCTATATATTCCTGTTGGTTCATCCCTTTTTCCTCCTAAGACTTTCTCTTCCACATCCTTCATCTCCTACCCATCTCTTCCCACACATAAACTAAAAACCAATATTCTAGCCTCCTTCTTCATTCAATTTTTCTCTATTTCCTCTGGACAAAGCTAAGTTTGGATCATTCTCCTGAAGCCATGTGCGGTGATGGAAAGCCGGTAGCAAGAGAGTTTTACCACTAGGAGAATTCGAGAGAATTTTTGCACATAGATCTCGAATAAACTCTTAGGGCAATGCTTCGTGTATGACTTTCCCTTAGACCGGTAAATCTAACACTTTATTATTTTGTTTACAGGAATCGTAGATAATATTTTCCAACTGTCTAAGAGTTTATTGTTTTAAAATATCTATCATTTTCTTATTATTTTTAAAATATAAATAATTATGTTGTTTACTAGACATATTATTAGTTATGTAGTTTATCTACTTGATGTCAAATAGAAAAACTATTTGCTGTTAAACATACGTTAACAAAATTATAATTTTTGTTAACTACTTGCTTCTTAAGTCACTGTAGTTCCAGACACTTTAGTTCCTATTCTTTATATATATAAAAAAATGGTATAAGCAAGTCAAATAAATTCCAATTGAATGTGCATTATGGATTTGTAACGTATGTGATTGTATATGTAAATGGCCAACTATATGGGTAGTTATGAACTGTGCTCCAGTATGTATATGCAAATGGTCTTATCAAATCAGAAATTCCTAACGACATGGAATATTGTTATCTTAATTAGCTAAAGTACCAGGATTTGTGTTAGTAAACGTCCCAAGTATGATGTAGGTAACCTTTTACAACCCATTAACAATAAAATATACAGGATACTTGTGATTGGTTTAGCTTGCTTATCAGTTACTAACTCAATGATCTCTTAGGAGACAACTTTCAAATGGTATTTTGAAATCGTTTTTTGGTTGTCCTCATTTTTTTTTCTTTCTCATCTTTACTTTCTTTAATAGTTTAGATCTTACATTGCATGCTATTTTTTTTCCTATTTGCAAAATCTAATTACAAATTTCTTGTACGCTCTCTTTGCCCAGCTCTTAAGGATGAACATCTTAGATAACAGTAGGTAAATGCTAGTGTACTCTTATGCAAGAAGAACTCCTAAAATACAAGATGAGTTCTATGAAAATATGTACCATAATGTATTGAGTGAATGCATCTTTATCAGAGAAATAATTGGTTCCATATAAATTCGAGCAAATAGTGATTTATTATTTTGAATTTCTCGAGACAGAATGATGTTCTACCATGAGATCTACAACACAACTCTTTAAGGTTTACTGATCCACTCCTATTTCTTTCACATTTTTTTTTGTTTTCTGTTGTGATGGTCTTTAAGATATCTAGATCTTTTATTCTCCGCATCTATATAATGTTTCATTCATGTTGGTAAAATATTGTGTGATAAAACCAACATCATTCCTGCAATTATATTTTTGTAGAAATATGTTGTTTGATGTTTCCATCTGTGCACGTTCTATTTTGCTATTCATGTATACTAAAGGACAGTTGCTGCTAAATTTTTTTTATTTAAATACATCAGATATCTATCACAATCTAATATGCTTATTAGTTGTGTACGTTGAAGAGATCCCTGTAATTGAATTTTTTATGACATTAGTGGGATGCATTGTAAGGAGTAGTCAGCATTCAATGATATCATGGGATAATCATCTTTTAAATTGGATATCATAATGTTAACAAAGATTGTTTGTTAGTGTTTGCATCTCATATATTGTTGAATTATTTTTACAGTTAAAAGTCATAGTCAAATTATTTTGTTGTACTAGAATGAAAAAGTTGTGAACCTTTTCAAATTATATTTCTTATTACAAGTTATATTTCTTGTTAAATATGCAAACTAACTTCCTCCTTATTCTTTTGTTCCTCTTCCGTTGGCTCTTGAATGGTCATTTATTTTTCATGCATTGGCCATTATTTTGCCAACCGTATTCTTCTTTATGGCTAGTAATGGCTATACTTATTATCCCCTTAAATTCTAATTATGCCTATGGTTAGTTGGTATGTTTGGGTTAATTATGGACAGTCATTAGGTTTTAACAATTGTCCATTTAACTAGTGGAAACAAGGACACTGTGTGCATTTTCTCCCCTATTATGGTCTTATTCATATATGTTAAATAGTATGAATATAATATGATATACTAAAAGTTGATTATCATGCTGACATCAAGGGATCATGTATATATGCTCACCAAAAATTATCACCTTCTAATAAATCTCATATATATATATATATATATATATATATATATATATATATATATATATATTATCACTTGTTTGCAATAAATAACACAATTCAAATGATTGATGGTAGACTATAAAAAAGTTTGTAACCATGATCTACATAAATAGATACATCATAGATCAGACGTTCGTTTGTGTGTTCTGATGCACCTGGACCAATTGTGTCTATATAACTACTTATCTTGCTATGAAAATACTCACTTTGGTGACCACTACATCTTTAAAGTTTAGACACAAAGCTCTATATCTCTGATTTAGACTTTTGATATTGTTAAACCGACATAATATGCATCCGCATTTTTTAGGGTGCATTACATCTACAGTACTTAGTTAAGAATAAGACCCTCTCCTATAGAATCTTTAGAGATATTTTAAAGTTGACTCAGACCCTCTCCTATAGAATTCTTAGAGATATTTTAGGAAAGAAGCAACATGTTAGCGGTGATGGTAATAAAAATTTATTTATTTTGTACCCCCTTATTCTTAACACGATCTTTGTAATATTCTCTCTTTTAAGTCAAAAATATTAGAGATTGTGACATGTTAGAAAATGAGCAAACATACTAAGGGTGAAGGTAAGTAATACAAAAGTTCTTTGATTTATTATTCTAAACTTGATGTTTGTAAGAAAAAAATCCAAATTCTTGGATACGAATGGATGTTTAGTAAGAATAATGGAACTATCTAAAATGATGTACAAAATGACATATTCTCTAGAGTGCTTACTAAGCCGAAATCAAGAAGTACAAAATTGCTCCGATCATATGAAAAGGTATCTTGTATATTTTTTCAACTTGCATATTCTATTCATTTTGATTCCAAGTTTAGTTGGACAAATATATATTATTGAGCCTGTGAGCCAACTTTCTTGGTTTCTATATATAGATTATGGTGATGTTGTATGATATATTATTATTTTAATTGGTTTGCATGTTTGAACCTTAAATGACTATTTTGTCATAATATTATATGTCACACCCTGCTCTCGAATAATCGGGTACAGGACGGGCATGTCTAGCGCACGTTATCGTTGACAGCGATAGTCAGCTGTTTACACCTTAGCAATCTCTCAAATCAATTATCAATTTACATCACAACATCTAAGATCAATTTCATGTAAGCAATCACAATACACCACCAAATTTTACTATTCCTTATCACACCTTTTACAATGAATGTCCGGGAGCACACCCGGTAAATGATAAATGCAATATCTTGACTCTCGCTCCAATATGTACAGTCATCAAACATAGCCTTCACAATACAATATCAAGTACATCAATATAAAGTAAAGTCCTACGACTAGTCCTTAAGTCTCCGGGACGAACTCCTGGTCCTGACTAGCGTCTATCTCCTGTAGGCCATAGTGGGTAGGATAGAAATCCTCATCACGTGCAACTGACCCAATAAGGATTAAAGTACAACCCCGATAAAAATATTGTACAAGGTAAACTGAATATGCAACAAATAATGAAATAACATAACTAACCTGCAATACTGGACAATATGCAATAACTGAAACAATGTACAATAAACAATTAAGACTTGTGATTGAAATACTGTTTCGATATGTGACCAACTGGTAACCATAATGCTACAATAATCAGGTGCAGTTTAACCGTATGTTAGGTGTACGATTAGGCTATTCACAATAGCCTAGCTACGACTTGGGTGTGGTCACATGTCTACTCGGTATTTTCCTAATCCCCATAATACAATCAATGACACAATGCAATCAATGTACAATATACTCGTGTCGATCGTGTGTCCAATATGAAGACAATAAACAATACAGTAAATACAAAGTAAAGGTTCAAGTCGGTGTACTTGCCTGATTCCGTGGATATGGTTAAATCTGAATCTTCGCTAGCTCTGTCAAAAGTCATAAATATCCCTTTAGTTATCCAATTAATTATTTAATTATTCTATCCTAATTATTCTCGACTAAATAATTTATTTAGCTAAGGCTAGGTTAACTAACCAAATCATTATTCATTAGCACTTACTTACTAACTTATTTTACTAATTCAAATTTTGCATACTTCCATTATTAAACCTATAATGGTAGTCTATTTATCTATCCCTAAATTACTACGTTGACTTGAGCCGGCCTATTGGATCAACCAACCCACTGGGCTCTGGCCCAAGTTACTGACCCAACCATGCAACCTAGACCTAATCCGGCTCTAGGACCAAGCTCAGGCCGCACCAGTAGATTCAGTCTAGTCCAACCTACTGGACTTGGCCACCAAATTCAACCCAACATCTACTGAACCTAACCCGGTCTCAAACCATAACTCAGTCTACTAATTCAAAGCTTACCTCATCCCTAGCCGTTGAATTCAAATTTGAATACAAGAGCTAACCGCTCAAAAGTTGATCCGGCTCAGGGAATATTCACGAGCCGTATCCATGTCCAACTCATTTTGACACAAAATTTGCGTCGTACTGAGACACGAATCCACAATTGAGTGTTAAACTTGTGTTATGGACACATCGTAAATGACTGTGTCCCAACCGAGTTTACACACTCTTGTCCCTAATTCAGATACGAGCAAGATATCAAGAAAATATGGGACTGATCATCATAGATGTAGTATTCAAAGTCGTGTCCGAATGGAATTTTGGGACACGATAAAAATCGAGCGTCCTCGTGTCCGACTCATGCGATTTGGAATTATCGGCTCCCTCTGCAGCAATATAGCAAACAGTTGGGGTGCAAATTTGAGAATTGAAGTTTAGAAGGATATTTTGATTTCCTAACCATCTAAATAAAGAAAGACAGAAGAATTCCAAAGGGACAGAGGTTCATACCTACTAATTGCCTGTAATTCGGGATCAATCTTGACTTCCTCTGACCGTTCTTGATAAATACTCAATTTTGGATTGAATAAATTCTTGATCTCATAGTAACATCAAAACGGTCAAGAAGGACATATTGGATCAACTAGAAACTCAACTGATTGGAATCAAATGAGGAACAAACTGAAATCGAATTAATTTCAAAATAAAATCTCAGTGGGATCCACGAGTTCATCGAAAAACAAACTTCTTGGCAAGCTCGTGGTGGAGGAAATCGCCTTTGTCTTGATCCCACAGCGAGGAACGATGAACTTCAGGTGAGGAAATCGAGTTGCGGTGGAGATGAAGCATCCGGAGGCTTCTAGAAGGGTCGGAGTAAGGTTGGTCATCGTCGATCGTCGATCGTCGATGAACAAAGAAGGAATGGAAAGAAGAAAGGTAGCAGCGGTTGGGAAACAAAGGTGGAGGGGAGAATGGCTGGCAACGACTTTTATTAATCAATCGAACGGTCGGTCAATCAGTTCGGGTCTGACCCTCTTGGGTCGGGTTCGATTGACTTAATTAGGTTGGGCTGGCTATTTGTTTGGGCTGACTTTGTGGGTCATTTTGCTGGCTAAGAATGGAACATTTAACTAGGTTTAAATGTAGACTTGGTCAAAGGTTTGGCTGATGGGACAAGCATACAAGTTTGATTATTTATAATATATATAAGTTTAGCAATTAAGATCACCACTTGAAATATTATTTAACAATTTCTATTCCAAAAATTTAATACTAAGCAATTATTCAAAAAATTATTTATTGGATTTTCCAGGAAATGAGAGTTACAAATCTATTCCCCTAGTAAATTTTGTCCTAGAAATTTCAGGGGTAGAAATTTGAAAGAAATGGATGGAGTAAAGAAACGATTGCGAAATGGCTTGTGATCCTCATCTTCCTATAGCTGCTTGAAGTTGTATCCCACCTTGAGCTTGAATAAGGCTAGAGTCCGCAATGTTGTCCCTTGCCAAGTTAGGTTGTCAGGAAATGACATGATTTCAAATAGGAAAATCAAGCACGATAGGGAGGTTAAACTAATAAGAGACTTTGAAGGGTATGGTCTCTGAAGCAGAAAAAGCCAGTAGAAAAGTTAGCCAGCCCGCCCCTTGGGAAGTCAAAGTTGCTCCTATTTATAGCAATTATGTTGATGGGCTATAGGTACCGCATGTGCTTCTGTTTGGTGGCCGCATGAGGATCCTTCAACAGAATGCGGTTGTAACTGTAGGCGCATACTATGAGCAGGCTGCAATGTGTACATCCTTAACAGGATAAAGTTGAGTTCAGGTTGAGCTACCATGTGGACGTTTGTTGCGATTTGTTGTTACTGAAGATATGAGCGGTTCTTGTCTTTTGTTTGCGTGACCTGGTCAGCTTGACACGTAGCCCGTATTTAGTTCAAGAGAATCACTTCAGTCACAACAGAAAGATTTTGTCTTAGAGAACCCTGCTACATTGGACGCATGAGACGCATGAAACTTATGGAGTCTGGAATGCATAAGGCCAGAGATGCATAAAACGTATGGATTCTGGAATACATGGGGCCAGAGATGCATGTAACTCATGGTGGCTGTGACGCGTATGTGCTCTTCTTTGGCCTTGGTCTTATGGACACTTTGGCTGCTTGGCATTGTGGCCGCATACAAACTCTCGTCTGGCCTTGGTCGAATGGACACTTTGGCCACATAATGACAATGCCGCATAGGAATTGTAAATAACCAGATTTTTTTAGAATATAAAATTGAATTTTTAGGATTTTTCTAGAATTTTTAACTAATTAAAATAAATATTTTCTAGTATTAAATAAATTTTGTGATTTTATTAAATACTAAAATAATATAAAAATATATTTTTGGGTATTAACTAAATAATTAGACATACAGTAATTTTTCTGGAATTTATTGGATCAAAAAACTATTTTTAAAAACCTAAAAATAAAGTTTTTAGTTAAACCAAAATAAACCAACCTGAACCGGATTAAACCAAGCCCTAAATAAACTGAACCAACCCAACTGAATTCAACCCAAACAGTAACGGGTCGGATTCGGATCTGAACCTGACCTGCAACTAAAACCCGACCTGACCCGAATATTACTGCTATAGTAATATTCAAACCCCCGATTCCCCCGAGTCCCTCCGACTTCCCCCTCCGTCCGTTCACGTCGCAGCCGCGACCGACCCGCCAACTTCTGTAACCCCCACCGTCACCTCTTCTCCTCCTCGCCCGCTCGCCTCTTGTAACTGTCTGTCCCTCTACTATAAAACCACCGCTACCACCGCCCTCACCAAACCACAGCCACCGAGCTCCTCCGGTCGACCCTATCTCCGTCGCCTCTCCACACCGACTTCCCCGGCCACCTCTCCTCCGGCTGCCACAGACTCCGTCACGACTCCACCCGACCACGACGCCTCCGCCACCTTCTCCCTCCGACGACCCGCCGCCGGCCTCCTCGTATAAAACCCTAGACCCACGATCTCAGCCCCGCCTAGCAGCCGCCGCCATCCTCGGCGCCACCCCGCAGGCCGACGAGATGCCACCGCCTCCTCCGCGAGCCCGACACTCTGGCGACTCCTCTGGCGAAGAACCCGGCGACCTCGAAGATCAGCAGTCGCAACAGCGCCGCCGACGTGCGTCGCGCCACCTCGCGTATGCGAAATATGGACGTTTTCGGCCTCCTGTTCTAGTGAGCCTTTCTCTCTCCTCGCCGCGTCAGTTTTTGAACAGACTATTGCGACATGTTTGCTATGTGACCCCCTCGAATCCCATAGAAATAGTTCGGGGTATCGCGTCTGTGTCGATCGCAAACCGTGACGCAAAAACATGAAAATAAACCCCTATTTCTGAAAATCAGAAATTGGTCCCGAACTCACATGTTCACGACTGTTTTGCGTGCAACCTGTTAAATAATTCTAAAATTTACTTGAACAGTAATTTAGACCATATAAACGAGTTTCAAACCCTATAATTATTTTAATTTATTGTGTTGTAGATTGTAATTATTTTGCGGGTGAAAATAACCAACAACTTGGTTATTCAAAACCCTGAATTTTCTCGGAACTGGATGCGTCATGCTAAATGAGGTGACTTGGTCGTGTACGAACTTCACCGAAAGGTGCGCACCGTCAATACGGACGTGTAGAATTTTGCGAAAGTTGATTTGGATATGCGTGCACACCGGAATCAACGCATATCCGTCGACAACGCCCCGTATCGGCCTTGTTCTGAAACTCGTTGTAACTTTGTGTGTGCTCGTCGTTTCGAAATTAAACTTGCGCCATCGGAATCGTAGCGATACGTAGGTACTGTGACCCAAGTTTGGTTCGATTCTGAGAACGTTGACAAAATCCCGTATCGTGGGCCCCATAACCTCACTTGATGGGCGATTTTGTGAGCTCATCGGAATCCAGTTCTGGACATTCCGTTGGGTTTGTATCATCGTTCTGGACTTGTAGACACTAAGTTTGACGAATTTGGAGAACTTTGTCTCTGGCACATTTTTCAGTGCGAAGTGGGCCACATGTGGACCCCACTTTGACCAGAAACTGTCAATTTTGCCCCTGTATCCAAATTGGACTTATGGACAGGCAATTTTAGCTATTTTATATCTTCTGAGCATGATGGTAATGTTTATTTCAGCATTCGGACGAGTACTTGAAGATCCCGCTGTTGCCGGAATAACTGTTGGAAACCAAATCCCAAGCAAGTGTACCTTGCCATACTTGTAGCATTTGTATTAAATTATTCCCTCGATCTATTTATATGATGTATCTATTCAACCTAGGACCGCGTGACATTGCTTAACGTCTAAATAATATTCGGGTGTCAACGCCGTACGCAGAGTTGTGTAACGTCACCTAGAGATTGATATCGTGACCCTATACATTTTCGTGCTTGCATTATAGGTTACATGATTCGTGACATAGATATTACATATGCTTAGCTATCATTATGACTCATTGCATGTCATGGACATGTGACATGTGATTACATTGGGTGGGGAGAGACACACAGGCTAAATGCTAATTATATATATATATTTATTATTGTGAGGCTCTAGACTCTACATTAGAGCTAGGCAGTATACTAGTGATATAACTGCTACCGGCTCCCCGACACAGAGCTTGTAGTAGTCTCAGCCTGAGTACTAGTGATGCTCTCACTTGCATATCACATAAGCTGGTTATATAGTTTACCATATTGATTCATTTATTATTGTACTACATTTACTTTGGCTTGAGTTATTCTTGTACCTTGCTATGTCCCCTGAGGACCTGAGTCCAGATTATGTCCTCAGGTTTAGCAGAGGAGATCTACCCCGAGATATACGGGATAGAAGCAGGCGCTGGAACAATACCAGAACCAGAGGACGAGGTGATCGCCGAAGATTTCTCCTGAGTATCTGATTTATTATACTCAGTTATTTCTATTATTAGACTCTTATTTTTTGTCGAATGAATTGCTATATCAAACTCTTTATCGGGTTGTTCCCCGAGATACTTATTGAGACTTGTTGATTATTATTTCATCTTAATTATTTTGATATTGATTGTATTTATCTTCTATGGATGAGATTAGTATCATAGACCTTTATTGTTGTTTTACAGATTAAGTACATCCTGATGGGTCCATTAAATTGGATTTGTCCATTGGAGTGTGTTGTTGGCCATTGCCACGTGTCTAGTCCCTCGGTATTTTGGGACTGGGACGTGACAGGAACATAGCCGCATATGATGGAACACGTGGCATGGTAAGTCTGACGAAAGTTATTAATGCACTGATGTAACTTTTGTCTTTTTATAAGTGGTCGCTTCTCTCACGATTCTTGAAGCGCTCTAGGTGATGAGTGGTGTCAGAACTTCTGACAGGCATTGAATATTGTGTCAGGGATCTTATGCGACCTCCTCTTTGGCTATTCTATCCGCATGGGTATGCTTGAGGGAGTAATGGCGCATGGCACTGCTAGCGCATGGGAACACTAGTTATGAAATGGTCGGCGCATGTCACTGGATCATTATGGTGCAGGGGCTTAATCACTGCAGTGCATGGCATTTGATTGCTGTTGGCGCATAGAGGGCTTTTAGATTTTGTATGCTTCTACAAGACCCCCTTCAATATTTTCAAACTGATTAGCTTGGAATACTTTTATTAAGAAGCATGGAGGGAGAATGCATAGGTTGCCTGTCGCATGAGGCTCACTTGGTTTTGCTGAGTTCATTGGCCGTATATTCTTGCTGACGCATGGACGACTCTGCTAGGCTTGTCAAATCTTCATTAAATGCAGGATTTGATTCAATCTTTGAGCGGATCCTCTTAGGACTCTGAGTCATCTCTCGGTGCGAAGCTCGAGGCGAGGGTTCAATCATGGATGACGACGGATCAAGAACTCAAGTGCCATTCTTATCCTAGGTTGCCATGTGGACTTAGGTGGTTTGGGCTATAAAAGAGGAGGAGTCGGAAGAGAGAGAGACTCTTTACTTCTTTCTCTAATTTTCTTCCTCCATGGTTGCAATTTTTGTGTTCTCATCGATGACTGCCATGGATTCTCGAGCTCATTCTTCTTCCACGGCTGCCAAGGGCAAGGTCCTAGCTACTGAGGCTTCGATCCCAAAGAAGAAGGGCAAAGGAAAGGGGAAGACCCCAGCCACCAAGGGCAGCTCCCTAAGATTCCTTCTGATGTGCAGAAGTCCATCAAAGGTAGGGTTCCCTTCGGGGACAATGGCCCCTCCCCATATAGTGACACCCTTTGCATGGCTCATCGCATGGATGAAGAGACATGCACGGCCTTTTCCCTAGTATTGTCGCATGAATGAGGAGATGCACAGACTTTCCACACGACCTGTCACGTGGGTAAGAGACCCGTCATGCACGGTCCCGTGATGCACAATCGGTGGATCTGTCACATGGGTGATAGCCTCGCCCTTTCCAGATCTAGTATGCGCCCTGTATGGATGACACGCATGGATCTTTGTTGTGATATTTTTTTCTTATGTTCTAATTGTGCCTCTTTTATGTTTTGTAGTGAACTTGACCGTTACTCCTTCTTGTGAGTTGATTCTCAACCCCGAGCGGGTCCCGTTGAGTACGAATTTTACAAATTTGACCTTCTTCCTGCAAGTCCAACTAGATAGGGGTTTTCCCTCCGAGAGGTAAAAGTTGATTGCTGACCAGAGCAAGTTTTATCTTCAGAGTCAGATGAACGCAGGGAAAAGTGCTGCCGGGCAGGATTATGCTTTCAAGAAATCGCATTTTCTTTTTAGGGAAGTACTAACCACCTCTATCTATGAGTTGGGGAAGTCAAATGAGAACTGGACCTTCACCCATTGTGGGGCAAGGATGTCAATGCCCTCCTTCAAGCCTCATATGCCTTTGTCGGACTTTTGCATAGTAATAAGCCAGAGGAAGATGAAATGGAACTTGACGCCCGAACAATGGAGCGCCCTTATTGGTAACATCTAGCACTGACCGGGTCTGATCAAGGGGGATTTGTCTTGTCACAAGGAGTAACCTTCTTACTCTTCTTTTGGGTTGGCGCTCGACATTGTTAAGAGCGACTTGGTACCAAACCTCGACGGTTATGCTGTGATACGTTCCTCCACCAAGTGGCCAAAAAAGGGGGGTATCCTTCTGGTTAATTACGAACTCTTGGTTGGGCCCATTACAGTCTCTTGTGGTGTCGGTTGACCCGATGGGTGCTGAAAGGCTAAGCGGGAACTACAAAATGCCAATATTTTTTATGATGTGAGGGGCATCTGCTATGGACTGGAGATGAATCGTTGTCTCTTTATCGTCCTGATGGAGATGTACAACTGTCATACGGGGAATTTCTTCATGTCCGACGGTGAGATGGAGCTTGCCTTACATGAGATGCATTAGGTATCATGGCTTCCCTGGGGCGAAGTACCTTATGAGGAGTATGCCCCGAGTAACGACAAACTGGGGGTCCTAAAAAAGGAGGAGCCAAAGATTGTAGCCGTATAAATGGAGCTACTGTGCCGTTATAGTATCTGTCCGAGAATGTATAAGGAGGAGAAGACGTCCGAAGGGGATATCCCCCATATTACTGTCTGGATGCACTATGTTTCCCCGGAGGTGCCCAAGTTAGATGAGGTTTATCTCTGTGGGCTGCAATCCCAAGAAGCTATCGCGGCTTTGATCCAGAGGTATCACAAATCGTCTATCGCTCATTACTCGTCTGCTGAGAGTAAGGAATTGTGCTATTTCTTTATGGATACCTACGAGCTATCTGAGAAGGCACTGTTAGCAGGTTACCTGATGATTTGTCTACGCAGCTGCATGTTGCAGGGGATTCAGGCTCAATTGAGAGAATTAGTCGTAACCTTATTCTCCCGGCTGTACGGCTAGCTTTTGGCCACCCTCTCGCGTAACTGCCCGTGATGGTCTATTTCATCCACCGCGATCTTTGACATTTTTCCTCAAAGGTGAAGCACTACAAATGGGTTAGAGAGTTCAACATGGTAGAGTTACCCTATCACAACTTGATGGGTTGGCCCTTATTGCACCATCAGTCCTTAATGCGCCCCAGCACCCAATAATGGATGTTGGAGGGAGATGCTGCTATCCGCCGCTATCGGGAGATAAAGTGGAAGTGTGAGGATATGCCCTCCTGTAGGAGGGAGCTTAATTATCTGAATGGTTAGACATTTTTTAGCACTGTCCCTGAATTAAGTGAGGGCAAAATGAGTACTATTTATCGAGACAGTAGGACTGCTGATCACTCAATGTCGGCAAAACTTTACAGCTGGCTCCTTTCTATCCACCCTTCTCACTTGGTGTATCAAAATTGGGCTGACGTTTATTTAGAGTCCTATCTACCCAGCTAATTTTCCCGTTAATTTGGGTACAACCAACTCCTGCTGGACACTCCTAGTGCTTTTCTTGGGTATTATGGCAATCTTCTTGATGGAGCTTGTGCGTGGAGCTACTATGCCGCTGTTGGAACACAAGATGATTTTGTGTTGTCGGGAGCTGGCGGCGTACCGAATATGCTGTTTACTGCAAAGAGTTTTTTTTGCACAATCAATGCTTTACCAGCTTACTATAATTTTGCGATGAGTTATCTGGCAGGTACATTTTTTGGGCCTCCGTCATTGAAAGGCCGACGAACACGCAAGAAGGGAAAGTGTGTGGCTCGACCTTTTCTTATTGACTCAGACCCGATGTCTGAGGAGGGGACTCCTTCTGATGGTCCTCATGCTCCTAAGATTCTAAGCGGGCATGAGTCGAGGTGGTTTCTGAGGTAGAACCTGTAAGAGAATCTGGTCCTTCTGCGAAGGATGTAAGAGAGGAGATATGAACCCTTGCGCTGGTGATTTCTGAACCAGACCCCACCTTGTATGCGATGACGTATCTGTAAAACTTTTTAATTTGATTCTTAAGACTCTTATATATGAACATATTTCTTCTGGTATGTTTGAAACTTTGCAGACACAGGGAAGAAGGGACCGTCCTCGGTGGTCTACGACTGCTAAGGTCTCTTATGCAGAGAGAAACGAAGAGTCGACGTCCCCCGAGCCCGAGGCCGCGACCGAAGAGCCTGTTCCTGAGGGTCCAGGTGGACATATCCTCGAAGGGGAGCTAAAAGAACTGGCTAATCCTAATATTTTGGTGGATGACTTGGATGTTGTCAGGGAGGCTCCATAAATCCCGTTATCCATTCTTGGTATATTGTTTCGCCTTTTCTCATGGTATGGGATCTTTCGTTTTCAGTTTTTTGTTCTGTTGGTGCGGTTGGCCACATGTTGTCTTGGTCCTACAGGCTCTAATTCTCCTTTGAGGATGGTGAACATGGCCTCTGAATAGGGTGCGGAAGAAGAAAGAGGTGGGGGGCTTGTTCGGAGGAAGTTTGTTCTCCTTCGCTCTACTAGGGGTGGAGAACAACCGGTGGAGCCACTTGTTGAGGATAGTGTAGGGGAGACCTCTACTGTTGTGGACCTAGTTGGTGTGGCAATTGCTTTGTCACCTCCTCGGGCTGACATTGGACGACATAAAGTCGTAGCTCCCTCAGTTGCTGGAGGTAAGCTGTCTTCCCGAGGGATCTGTTCCGGGTCTTACTAGCGTGAAGGCCAAGCTTGCCAGTTTGCCTGGCGTCCAGACACTACTTTTGATGGGGCAAAGTTTGGCCGCTACGAAAGTAACTCGTCGTTCGACAACTATGGTTCTACAACCTTATTTGTCAAGTATTGTCCCCTCTGCTTCACAGGCTACCCAGATTGTCGTATTGCCTGTAATCCCTTCAATTTTGGCTCCATTGACGACTTCCATGAAAGTTGCGATAACAGCCACTTCCAAGGTTATCCTTTATGACTTCTATATATTATTAAAGTAAGGAGTTCAAAATATACTGGGATGATGGATGCCTTTCGTTTGGTCTAAGTATGGTGTCCTGGGCCAGATACAGATTTTGAAGACCCTTCCTAGACATGAGCAGATGGCTGACCTGCTGCTTTAGAAATTAATTGAAGTAGAGCGACGCTTGAACGAGTTATAGCAGGTGCAACAGGTTGACGTCACTGTGATAGTGGCCACAGAGTATGAACGGATCCTGGACTTCGTAGAACAAGTGAAGGCCGCCTATGGAAAGACCAAGGCTAGTCTAGAGCAAGAACTCCAACGTACCGAGCTGTAAGTAAGAGTGGCGGCTTGCCTTGCTCGGGAAAATGTATTTTTCTATACTATTGCTGAGATCCAGAAGAAGATTGCACAACTCCAGGCTAACCTCAAGATCTTGGAGGGCGATGTCCATAAGGCCCGCCCAGAACGGGAGGTTATCCGTGCACAATCTCGTACCGTGGACCAGTCTTTTGTTGCCCTTGCAGATACTCTAAAGAGACTAGAGGAGAACCACCAGGCTCCCACTTACCTTGATAATCCCGCTGCTTTAGCTCAAGAAGCCGAGCACCGGGTCAAAGCTAAGATTGATGCCCGAGTTGCCTGTCTCTAAGGACGATTAGAAGAGTTGTGCACTGATCAGTAGCATCAATGGTTGTTTATTTTTTCTTTTTTTTTCTTGGATTTTGATTGAGGAATTAGTAAGTCCTCAAATGTAGTTTGATTTTGGTTTCCCGTTTAGAAGAAATAAAAGCTTTTTCCCTTTTATTGGAATTATTCGTGTGAACTTTGGGTATCATATTACAGATAATATAGACATAGCACAACACCGTAGTTGCCAAGGATATTCCACTGGAGGATCTTTGGTGGACCTATTACTTCTTGCGCACTGGAGTGCAAGTAATAAGTTTAAAATAAGCCCTGCCAGAGGTAATATGGATGTGACAAGTTTTGTGGACTTAACACCGCTGGCGTACTTAGAGTTAAGTACTGGTGATAAGTTTATGTGACAACCAATATCAGAGGTAATATGGACATAATAATCGATAGTTAAGTAGGAAGATTTGCTCAGAGGTAAGAAGGACATGGCAAACTCTACTGGGAAGGTTGTAAGAACGTTAGCTTAGAGGTAACATAGACGTGAGCTAATCGATAGTCATACCGAGAGGTTGGTATGATTACGATGTTTCTGTGAAAGAAAAAGGAAACGAGACAGAGGTAATATAGATATGGCTATTTTCTTTGGATGGGGAACACTGCCAGCTCATAGTTTAGAGGTAATATGGATGTGAACTGTTTGTTTCCATTAAGGACATCCCACTGGGGGATCTCTGATGGACTTATTACTTATTGCGCACTTGAGTGCAAGTAATAAGTTCGAGACAAGCCCTGCCAGAGGTAATATGGATGTAGCAGGTTTTGTGGACTTAACAACGCTGGCGTACTTAGAGTTAAGTACAGGTGCTAAGTTTAAATGATGACCGATATCAGAGGTATTATGGATGTGATAATTGATAGTCATACATAGAGGTTTTCTCAGAGGTAATATAGATATGGCAAATCCTGCTGGGATAATCGGTTAGGACTGTAGTTCAGAGGTGGTATAGACGTGAACTCATGCCCAGGGAAACTCATTATGAGTGGTCTACCCGAAAGTTGGGATAAACTTGAAGGTTGTTCCACTAGGGAGCTTTTCAGGATCTAATATATATTGTGTATTCAGGATTGCTGAATACAGACAATGGCTTTGATCCAACTTTTGTGGAAAATAAGTGCATATTGTGCTTACACACTTGCTGGGGATGAACAACTAGGAATATATACGGTATATTTTGGTTGTCCAACTGATGGTAAAATGAGTATATGTCTAGCTTAGACATAGTAATTTTTAAGGACTTGTCATTGATAAGCATCACGAGCAAGTCGCCATTGGATATTGCGAGCCGGTAGGCGCTGTTGGAGAACACGAACTCTACGATAAATAGGATCTCTCATTTGGATTAGAATTTGCCGACCGTCTTGTGGGTCATGACCATCGGTCTTCTTACTGTGAAGACGAGGTCACCCACTTGGTAAGTCCTCTTCTTGACCCATTTATTGAAGGCTCCTGAGAGGCATGAATGGTACAACTCAATGCGCTGTTAAGCTAAGAGACGTTTCTCGTCGAGTGCTTCTAATTCTTGTTATCATCGACAATGATTGTCTTCAACGGTTAATTGGTTGGAGAGGGCCACTCAGAGTAACAAAATTTGGATCTTAAGTGGGAGGACCACTTCGCTTTAATAAATGAAGAAGAATGTATTGCTGCCAGTAGGTATCTGGATCGTTGTGCGGTAGACCCAAAGACATTCACCCAGCTTCTCATTCCAGTCGTGCTTATTGGATGAAACGAACTTCGTGAGTAGCTTTATGATGGTCTTATTGAATGCTTCTGCCGGACCATTTGCTGTTGGGTTGTAGGTAGTCGAGGATATGTTCTGGATTTAATTTGTCACAAATTCGATAAAAAGTATGACTTACAAACTGTGGACCATTGTCATGGATGATCCTCCGTAGCAAGCCGAGGTAGTATATGACATTATGCATGACAAAGCTGATCATGTTTGAGGTCTTGACTTCAGCGAGTGGAACAACTTCCACCCCATTTGGAGAAGTAGTCGGTGATAGCCATGATGAACCGATGTCCCTTAAAAGAAGGTGGACTGATTGGCCTAATAATGTCTATTTCCTACGCTTCAAATGACCAAGATGCTACTGTCGGGTGTAGGAATTTTGAGAGCTGGTGGATAAAGTCTGCTTGGATTTGGCACCCTTGGCACTTCCTCGCATAGTCAACAGCCTCAGATACCATTATCGGCCAATAGTAACCCATTCTTCGGAGACAGTCCTGTAACTTGGATCCAGGCTGATGGGCATCACAAACCCCATTGTGAGCCTCGTAAAGAGCCTGCTTCACTTTTGCATTCGATAGGCATTGTAGCGAAAGATCTTCGTAGGAACAACGATAGAGCATTTTGGTAGCCGTATTATAATAGAACCGGAGGGAACATCTTCTGATGGAAGTGGGTTCCTTTCGGTTCTCAGGAAGAATTTTATAGAGTGCGTAGTTGCTAAATGGGAGTCTCCAGTCTTGGGAGTCGGTGTTTGTCTTTACTGAGTAGCTCAGGTACAGACAGAAGTTATTTTTCGGGCAGACCAGCTCTTGATCGACCACTATGATCAGTTGAAGGGTTTTGACCGGGACTGCCAAGGAAGTAGCGAGTACGGCCAGGGCGTCAGTCTCGATGTTTTACAGTTGAGGGACATGCTCTATGAAGAAATCCTCGAAAGTGGAGATTATTTTGAGCTCAGCTTGATGTTAGGGAATCAAGTTCTCGTGCCGGACCTCGTATTTGCCCCAGACCTGACTGACTAACAGCTTGGAATCACCGTAGGCCTCCAGGTAGTCTTCTCCTACTTGTTTAGCAAATTGGAACCCAATGACGAGAGCGTTGTACTCTGTCACATTGTTGGATCATGGCTCTGTGAGGGAATAAGCACGGTTGATGACCAAATCGTATAAAAATAGTATTATTCCGACACCAGCGACAATATCGCCTTTGGGCCCTGTTCTTGAAGCATCATCTTAGAACATTTACCAAACTGCTTCTACGCTTGGGGTTTTGTTTGAGCTCGTTACCTCGTTTGGGATCTCTGCATAGAGCTTCAAAGTTTTCGGTACAGGTGGGCTGCCAAAAATCTGCCAATGCTTGGCCTTTGACCGCCTTTTGTGGGACAAATACCATATCATATGGCGATAACAGTATTACCCATGTGGCTAGGCGCGAGTTGAGCGATCTGGGTTTAGTCATAAGGAACCTGAGAGGATTAACTCACGAGATCACATAAATAGTTTTTCCTGCCACGTAATGCTCGGTCTTCTTAATAGAGAAGACTAGAGCGAGGCACTCCTTCTCAATAGGGTTGTACCTGTGCTCTGCATCGGCCATCATTCTGTTGAGATAGTAAATGGCCTGCTCATGAACTGGATCACTTTTCTTGGCTAGTAGAGCTCCGAGGGAGTGATCCAGTGCCCGCACATATAGCAAGATAGGTCTTCCCACAACGGGGGCCACCAAAACTGGGGGGTTCATGTGATAGTCCTTGATATCGTCGAAGGTGCATTGGCATTCTTCGTTCCAAACAAAGGAGACTCACTTTTTCATAAGGTGATGAACGACTGACAACGTCCAGAGAGGTTTGATATGAACGTCCTGATGTATCCCAGTCTCCTGATGTATGCCAGTCTTTCTTGAATGCCATGAAGTTCTCTGAGGTTCTTCGTTGGGTGCATTTCAAGGATCTCTTTAGTCTTGTCGAGGTCCACGTGGATACCCTTCGAGGTTATGATGAAACCCAAGAACTTGCCGTTAGAGATTCCCAGGAAGGATTTGGTAGGATTTATCTTGAGCTGGTGTCCACATATCAGTTCGAACACAATCTTCAAGTCTCGGAGGTGATCATCTTTAGAGAGACTCTTGACAGTAATGTCATCAATGAAACACTCAACTATCTTGCGTAAATGTTCATAGAATATGGTGCTCAGCTTGCTGGTATCTAGCACCTACGTACTTTAGACCAAAGGGCATGACTGTGTAGCAGTATACTCCTATCGGCATTCAGAATGACATATGCTTCTCGTCGCCATAAAATATCTTGATTTGATTATAGCCTGAGAATTCCTCTATGAAGGAAATACGCTCAAAGCCACAAGTGTTGTCGATTATTATGTCTATAATCAGAAGAGGAAACTCGTCTTTAGGACGTGCCACATCCATATTATGAAAGTCGATGCAGATTCAAATCTTTCCATTCTTTTTTATGACAGACATGATATTGGCCACCCAATCCGGATGTTGTTCCTCTCGGATGAAGTCCCTAGCTATGAGTTTGTTGACTTCAGCTTCGATGGCGTTCATGATGTCCGGCCGGAATCGCCTTTGCTTTTTCTTGACCGGCTTAGCATTAGATAAGATGTTGAGCTTGTAGACCGTAATTTGGGGGTCCAGCCTTGGCATGTGTTCGTAACTCCAGAAAAAATATCGATGTACTCCCTGACGAGCTGTAACAGGGATTCCCGATCCTCATCGAACATAATTTTGTTGATGAAGATAGGTTTAGGGGGAATTCGTCACCCAGATCGATTTGTAGACTTCATCCTCAGTAGAAGGGTCTCATTGTTCGAACCGCATCTCCCATTGTGCGTCTAGGTGTTTGGCCCACGGTTCTACTTCAAAGGATTCAAGTGGATCCTCGTCATCTTCCTTAGGGTCAGCTGACACCATATTGACAAACAATGTTTGTTTGAGCATCTCCCCGATACTGACGTCGAAGTCCCAAGAGGAAGATTCTGAAGAGTGAGAGTATAACTCATCTTCTTCATCCGAGCATTCAGGAGTCATAGGAGGTGTGACGTATCCTAAGCCATGCTTGGTCTTATGGTAGTAATCCTCAGACTAGCCTGCAGGAGCTTGCGGACGCAGAGGCAGCCGTCATCCTTTGTCGTATTTCAATTACCTAGCGGCTTTCAGATCGTATCCCATTTTCTGGATAAGGTGCTTAGTTTGAGAACTGTACTGGTGAAGTGGTATTTTGTCGGTATCGAGTTCTGGCTCAAGTTCCTCTAGACGGAGGATTGAAGACTTTTCACTCTGCCGAAGATGATGAGTTTGTCACCCCTCTTCCTTGCTAGAAATTTGAAGTAGGAGTTCTGACTGGGGAAAACTTGGTTCAGTGCATAGGTGGTAGTCACCTGTGTATGCAGGTGCATGCCTAGACCATGCTCAATGGAATATAACATCCTAAGATGTGCAATAATCAAGTAGTTCAAAGATAGCCTTTATTGATAAAATAATATATGTTATCTTTAGGAATTATATCGTCAAAAGAAGGCACGTTTGCATGAGCAGCTATGTACTCCTCTAGTTCGTCCTTCCCGAGATCTACCCAGTGCGAGCGACGGCTTTGGAATTCTCCTGCGCAGCTTTACCACTAAAGGTTTGAAAGTCGTAGTAGGTGCCGGATCTTCCTTCAATGGTCGACTCGATCTATGAAGGCGAACGATCAGAGGTTCAGGTGCTTTTATGTAAAGTTTTACCATGAGGGATGTGGCTATATCGGGAGTGCATGCTTTGAGATGGACTCTCAAGGGCTCATCCGATGTTGTCCCAGTCTCTGCCTTATCATCGGCATTGTTGCCACCTTCATTTTGGTGGACTTGGTTGGAGAGGATCGAGTCAGAGTAATAGGCCTTAACCCCTTTGAATGGGTCAATGTCGGCAAATTTTGTCTTGACGATGTCCTGATCGTCTACGTACTTCAAGCATTGGTGCAAGGTTGATAGTACGATCATGTATTGATGTATCCATAGACGTCCTAATTGGATATTGTAGGATATGTCTACGTCTATGACGTAGTAGGTGACCTCTATTTTCAAGTCGTCGATCTGACACTTCAAGCGAATCTTTTCGTTAGGGTAGCTCTCCCTACGTTGAAGCCACTGATGGCAGTATTGGTTGCTGCCACGCGATACATCGAGATGCCCAACGTCTGAAGCAGACTTCATAGGATGATGTTGATTGATGAACCAGGGTCGATATGCATCTGATCTACCTTGATGGCGCTAATGTGCCCTGTGTAATACAGAGGACGATTGTGCCGATTGTTATTTAGCAATATGTCTTGTTGCGAGAACGTGATGTTGGGTATCTCCTCCATCACATTATTTTAGTAGGGGAATGCAATAGTATTCTCAACTGGCGGCTTGATCTGCACCAGGTAGGTGTCGGCATTCTATAGTACCTCATTCAGAGCAATCCGATTGTCTTTGGAGAGTTAGAGAAGCTCGAATAGTGGCAACTTTATTGGGATATTATCCAGTTGTGCCAAGATGTCGAAGTTGTTGGGCTTCTCCACCCCCTGAACTATATTTTTGTGCAGCGGTTTGTCGAAGCGAGTTTATTTCTGCTTGAACTTGTCGACTACCGGAGGCTGGGATGGACATGGATCATGTGTTATAGGTGTGACGATTGGGAGCGCACCATCTTCAGGGAAGGCATACCCTCATTGGTATCCAGGCCAGACCTCGTTGTTCCTGCTATAGCTTCTTCGGAAGAGAGAGAAATCGTGTAGTAGGATTTGGATTTCTTGCTTTTGGACTTGGTGGCAGAGGGTGTCGCCTGCTGCATCAAGTCTGGAGCAAGATCTAGGTGAACCTACATGACCTCCTTCCGTGATGTGGTGAGAGGTATCAGCCCGGCTATTTGGTCATAATTCGGTGCAAGATTAACAACCTCCATTGTTGTCCTGGGGATCAAAATCACTCAGTGTTGGGCTTCCGTCCACGGGAAGTTACCAAACTGTAGAGATACCATGTTAGCAGCAACTATTTTGTCATCGAAGTCCAAGGTGAGGGCCTTAGTATCGAGCAAACGCTGGATGTACCACTTCAGTGTGTAGAAATCCTGCGTCGCATGGTGGACGTATTGATGGTATAGGAAATACTTTGGACTATTCACATCAACTTCCTCAACAGGACGCTTGACGTCGGGGAGCCGAAGCTTGTTTTCCTTCATTAGCATGTCAAAGATTGCCATAAAGTCATCATCTTCGAAGGAATAAGTTTTCTTCGGTTTTGGAGCCTCTGCGGGATTTTACTCAGGCTTCTTGGTTATATTGGCGACAAGAACCTGCTTCCCCTTGCCATCCGCGCTATTACCGTTGTTGTTGTTGTTGTTGTTGTTGTTGTTGTTGTTGGAAGGGTATTTTCCCCTATCATTAGCGACAGTGATCTGTATTCCCAAGAAACGGGTGTCCTTAATTTTTTTCTCAGCACCGACAACATTTATGATGATTGTCATCCAGTCTTTAAACTGAGAGTCATCCATCCAGAGTCTGAATGTGGGAAGGAGATTTCTCCGGCAGGTATCTATCAGTATGGACTCAGGATTACTGGGGGATAACTTTAGCGCCGCTTTCATGTACCACTCGATGTATTCCCGTATAGATTCTTTCTTTCTTTGTGTGATGTCCATTAAAGAGAACATTGTCATGTCATTTTTTTTCATAGAACTGAGCAAGAAAAAGATCTTTGAGATCATCAAATGATAAAATACAGTTGTCTTGGAGACTGCAGAACCAATTGAAGGCTATTTCAGGCAATGCCCTGACAAAGAGCTTGGTTAAGAGGGCGTCATTGTGAGGCAGATGCCCCTTAGCCATCTTAAATTAACTCATGAATTGACGGGGAGACATCTTTCCATCAAACAGAGTCAAGTTGAAGGGCTTGTACTTGGGCGGATACGATACGTCTCTCCACTCAAGGGGACATAGTTTAAGAATCCCGGGCTCGCGTAACGAGTCCCGATTTCCCAATGAGTCTAGGCGGGTCCGGAGTTCTCGTACCTCCCGCATTGCTTCCCGAGCTTTGACGGCGGAAGGAGTAGGCGATCCGGGAAGGGGATGATTACCGCTAGCTGGTGGAGCGGTTGCATTTAAATTTCCGTTGGTCCCGGGGTCCAGGCTTGCTTCACCAGAGGCCCTTACTAGCTGTCAGGCTATATTTGCCTTGATCTCTAGCATTGTTTGGGTCAAGGCATGCATTGACGCACTCATGGTTTATATCATGGCTTCGAGGGTTTAAAGGTGCTGTCGATCGATGAGGCCCTTGTGATTGTCCACCGCCATGTATGCTGTTCTCACATGGGAAAAAATGGATGGGATGGTGGATGTCGTACGTTTTACTTCAGACTCTTGTCGTGAATAGTCATCTGGAAAAGTAGGAAGTGACGCATCCTCTTTGTAAACCCCCTCGACCAGTAATTAGGGTTAAATAATTTAATTAGCATAATTAGGGTTAATTAGAATTATTTATGATTTAATATATAGCATTATGATACTTGCGCAATGATTGATTTTTTTAGGATACTACCTTAGCTGTTGCCCTAAAACGAATTCCACATATTTGACCTAGACCTGTAAACCCATCATAGTGAACCAAGAACAAACCTCGGATACCGATTTTCATGCCAAATTATAGCCGCACAAAAGTCGTTACAAACGTCCGTGCGCAAATTAATTAAATTGCGTAATTACGTTCGCTGCCCGTTCCAATTGACATTGAGACCCAACCTCAACCAGTTTTAACCAACCCAGATCACGATAATATTGTACACTGAGCCTACTACACCAATGACCCTTGTCCAATCAAATTTAGACTCCCAGTTTTTAATTAAATTAAATTAGAAACACCCGTCACATTAATCATGAATTAATTAATGTGGCTACCCAACCTCAATGAAATTGGACCCAACTCCAACCCAAACCCACATCCACACCCACAAGCCTCATACAAAATACCAAACACCATCATAGTCCAATGAGGAACACCAAACATGGTGTTTGTTTGCATTAAATTCCCAATCCTAGTTATTGTGCAAATACTAAATTATTCAGGGGCCTAATTGCAAAATTGCAATGTGGTGTCCCCCTCTCATTGGCCCAAACCATCATGGAGAAAAGTAATGCTCATAACCAACCGTAGGCATTTGGTTTCCCCCCCATTTTTCATGTCCTTACACCCCCTTTTTGGGAACCCATCATGACCCTACAATTTGAATGGCCTATTCCTAGCCCTCCACTCATCTTGATGGACAACCCCACTCCCCAAGAATGTTTGTCCAGCCGGCCCTAATCCCTAGGCAGCCCCCCCTCACTCTCTCTCCTACATATACATACATTAGTACCCATTAAAAGAGAAACAAAACCCTAATAATACCCAAAACCCAAAGTCCCCCAACCAAACCCATCACACAGCCGACCCCAACTCCTTCTCCCCGAGCTCGACGCCGGCCATCAGCCACCACCAATCGCCACCACCCTAACCCGACCCCTTCGCCGGACCCTCCCCTACCCTCAACCACCGCCACCCGGCCACTACGCCGCCGGCAGCCACCCCCCAACATTCCCACACCAACCCGAGTCTCCCTGCCCGCACAGCATAGCCGACCTCCCCTCAGCTTCGTGCTCCGCCACCACCGCGTCTCCGACCACCAGACTTGGCCGACGACTCCCCCGTCCAGTCCTCCACCACCCCGCCTTGTTTCAGCCGACGCCGCCGCCGCCTCGAGGAGCTACCGGACTCGCAGCGTAGATCTATACCAAACTGCTGCTGCTGCCCACCTCCTCCCCGCGCGCTGCCGGAGCGCCGTCCGGCCACCCCCGCCGGCGACGACCCACCACCGGACACCCCTCGACCTGTCGAACACCTAGGTACAATATTTTATGTGTAATTATTTATATTTATACATATACTTTTAGTTGCAAGTTATATATATATGAGTCTCATATATCCTATATTTTAATACGTATTCTATACTATTTAATGTATTTTATGTAATTATCAGTATGTATATTTATAATATTCCAGTATAAATTCCATATTATATATTATAATCATTTTGTTAATTTAATTTATATTATGTATATATGTATGTATGTATGTATGTATGAATATATGAGTGTATGTATGTATGTATGCTTTCGTTTTAAAAATAAATACAAAATATTAAATACCTAATATCTATAATATTAAATATATTTCTGGAAATCAAGTATTATTTTTGTATATACTGTATTTTTATTTTCTGGGTATATTTTGTATATAAACATAAATATATAAGTACGTATTTTTATAAATAAAAATGTAGGTATATACATAGTGTATATATACATGAGTTTAAATACCCTATTTTTATTTGAATAATATATATGTATATATATTAATATATATGTATATAAATGTATATATTTCAAGTTACCATGCTATATATGAATATGTATAAATAAATGATGTTATGGATATTATCTATTATATACATATATATGTATTTATTGAATATAACATAATTACCAGTGTATTGCTAAATAATACATAAATATTATTTTTGTACTACTAAACATGAATATTATTTAATATATTTTAAATATGATTTAGTGTGTATATAAATACTAGTGTTAGCTAAATATACATATAGCCCCGACCCTGTGTCAGTTGTAGATACGGACAGTGTGTCCTAGTCGTGCTATTGTGGCGACTAATTTTGGACATTACTACATCCTATATAGGATTGCTGGACACTACTGCCGAGGCATCAGGAGCAGGGCTTTGGATTTCGCAGCTACCCGGGGCAGGCAAGTATACCTTGCTGGATTACTGCTTTAAATTTAAATGTTAAATATTTCAATTATACATGAACTGTGCGCATCCGAGATTGATTCGGGTGCAGTCGACATTGCGTCGATGAGTAGTGTACTTGACCTAGTTGCTAGTTGACTCACCCACTACTGCGAGGGTATTCTGATATTCTCCTAGACCATGGCACTATACACGTACCACGATGGTATATTCATATTGGGATGCGGGTCCACGTACCCGATTCGCTATCGGTACGTATGACGCACATCATGGACTAGCATGTATTCTAGAGTAACATAGTTAGTTGAGACTTGGCATCTAGATACGGTACACTCAAGTCGTATATCCGACTTGCGTATCTACATTGGGCGGGAAGGACAACTGACAAACGTATGGGATACCCCCACCGGACTCCGTGGTATCCAGAGGAACCATAGACTCGGTGACTCCCTATATTCAGACACCGCGCTCTACGGAGTGTTACGGACGTATGTATACATTGCAGACACAATGCCTTAGAGTGTGGACGTTATACTTATATACAGATACCTCATTCTTCGGAATGATGGACATTGCAGATACCACACTCTAGAGGATATTGGACGTTATGCCTACACCTACTTATACGTTCCTAGGTTGTCCTTATATTGCATTCACTTAGATGGTTAGCACACCCCCTCTTTACTTTTATTTCAGTACTATATCTGGCATGCATATTGTATCTTGTTACGTCCCTCTGAGGACCTGGTTATCTTCCAGATCTGGACGAGGCCTTTTATCTCACAGTTTACGGGCCAGGTGTAGAGGCGAGGTTTGCTCTTGACGAGGAGCTGGAGGTACTTCCATCAGAGTACCCCTGATCAGATTTGGTAGGCCTTCCGCCTATGACTGGAGCTCCTTACCTAGTTAGATGTTGATCCAGTCTCTCCTTATCAGTACTTTCATTTCAGATATTCAGTACTTTATTTTAGACTATCAGTACATTATAGTGGGTTTGTTCCCACCAGGCATATTTCAGTTGTACTATGTCAGTCGACTATGTCCTTATATTCCAGTCTTTCATTTCAGTATTACTTGTTATCTGTGGATGAGATTAGACATTTGCCTGTTGTTGTTATTAGACTTGTTAGATTTAGGACAACGTAGCACGCTTCGTCAGGATCCATTGAATTAGGATATCCTCGGAGTCGTGTCAGCTGGCCAATGCCACGTGGCCTGGTTTCATAATATTTTGGGACTGGGGTGTGACATGGTTTTAGTGGTAGCCCATGCAGGTCTGAAACATCGAATGTTTATCGCTTGTGGTATGGTAACGTGCCCAGCGAGCCTGCAATAGGATAGAAATTACTAGGTCTCATCCACTTGATTACGCCTTTGAACCTCTTTCGTACTTTTAAATATCTGCATCCTGTTTGATTGATTCTATACTCTTCTAAATATCATTCTATCTCTTACAGCGAGATAAACCTTCAGAGCCGACGTGAGATACTTGGTACCATAGTGCCACCTGCAGCACCGAGGGAGGATACGACACGGGGACCACCCAGAGAGCAGCTACAGCCAGAGGCAGAGGTGATCCCTCAGGCCCCGATGATGCACTGGCATCAGATCTCTCCGACGAGGAGATGCAGCAGCCAGAGGGCCAGGCATCACAGACGATTCCGAGGCAGTACTTCGAGGGGCAGACCTCGAGGGTGACACCGATGCCGCAGTACGATAGGCCGGCACCTGAGGAGACACCGAGGAGACAGCAGGAGGTACCGCTTCCACCACCTCCACCGTTTCCACCTCAAATGCCACCAGCGGAGGGACAGACCCAGATGATGCAGTTCTTCCAAATGATGATACAGGCCCAGATGCAGCAGACGGAGACTCTGAGACAGGGTCTGATGGCCGTACTAGAGAGGGCACCTGCCCAAGCACCAGCACCAGCACCAGCACCTGCACCTGTCCAGCTAACAGGCACTGTAAAAGGCTTCAGAACGATGGGCCCGGGAACCTTCTCGGGTAAGGAGACGGCTGAGGAGATCTCAGACTGGGTCTCCAACACTGAGATGCTGCTAGAGGGTTCGCAGCTACACCCCGATCTCTGGATGACCGCGGTGAGGGCCCAACTCACAGGCAACGCCCATAACTGGTGGGACTCTATGGAGCGCAGCATTGGTCGACAGCAGACTTGGGAGGAATTTCTAGAGCACTTTAACACGAAGTACTTCCCAACTACGGTGAGGAACGCCCTGTACTCTCAGTTCCTGCACCTAGAGCAAGGAAACCTGACTGTGGACGCCTACGACGGAGAGTTCAGCAGACTCAGCCGATTCGGAGCAGCCCTGATCCCTAATGACCTGGAGAAAGCCAGGAGATTCCACCATGGCCTCACTCAAGAGCTGCAGAGGTACACTACTACCCAGTCGAGGATCTCTTATGAAGAGGTCCTAACAGAGGCGAGGATCCAGGAGCCAAAAGGAGGAGGAGGAGCGAGACGTTCCAGCGCGAACGTACCAGCCAGGACCCAGCAAGGAGCCGGAGGACCGATCCGCCGACCCGGAGCGCAGGCCCAGCAGAGGACAGCGTCGTACCAGCAGAAGGAGCTTCCGACCTGTCACTTCTGTAGCAGGAGGGGACACGTCATCCGAGACTGCAGGAAGAAGCTAGGGCTCTGCATGGTCTGTGGAGCCAGCCAGCACCTTGCTAGAGACTGCCCCCAGCGCAGAGACGCAGCACCCCAGACTGGACAGAGGCCACCAGCAGCACCACTGAGGACACCACCCCCAGTAGGAGGCCAGCGTCCACCAGCTACCGGAGGACAGCAGAGAGGACCACCCTTGGTCACATAGGAGGCACACTTCAACCAGGCCCGCCAGCAGGCAGGAGGGCAGAGGCGCGGACAAGCCTTTGCTTTAGCATCTATTGAGGAGGAACCAGAGGGAGAGGCTATAGCAGGTACAATTCTAGTTGCATTATTACCTGCGACTGCACTGTTTGATTCTGGAGCTATATTGTCATTTATATCTAGTAGATTTGTAGCAATGCATAGAGTAGCAACTTCCCCCTTACCTAAGAGTTGGAGAATACTTACCGGAGGAGGCATCGTACCGGTTACCAGCACCATTAGAACGTGCTCGGTAGTAGTTTGTGGTAGGGAGATGAGAGCGCGATTGTTGGTACTCCCAATGCCAGCTTTCGACGTTGTTCTGGGCATGGACTGGTTAAGCCAGTACAATGCCGTACTAGATTGCCGGAAGGGTAGCGTTACTTTTAGACTGCCAGGACAACCGGAGTTCGAATTCATGCGAGGCACCATCGAGCTAGGAGTCGGACATACAGCTGGAGCTTACATGGCGATGGAGACGGTACCCCCAGAAATCGTTGCAGAGTTCATGGATGTTTTCCCAGATGAGTTGCCAGGCCTACCGCCTGATAGAGAGGTGGAGTTCACCATTGAGCTAATACCTGGAGCAGCACCGGTATCATCAAATGTGTACCGGTTGGCAAAGAAGGAGCTTGACGAGCTGAAGCTACAGCTAGAGGAGTTGCAGATCAAGGGATTCGTTCGTCCTAGTACATCACCCTGGGGAGCACCAGTACTGTTTGTACCCAAGAAGGACGGAACGTTCCGGATGTGCATTGATTACAGAGCCCTTAATGCTCTGACTATCAAGAACAAGTACCCTCTATCCCGAATCGACGATCTGTTCGACCAGCTGACAGGAGCAGTGGTGTTCACGAAGATCGACTTGAGATCGGGCTACCATCAGGTGAAGGTGCGAAGGGAGGACATTCCAAAGACAGCATTTAGGACTCGTTACGGTCATTACGAGTTCCTAGTGATGCCTTTCGGATTGACAAATGCGCCTGCTGTGTTTATAAACCTGATGAATCGAGTCTTCCATGAGTATCTGGACCAGTTCGTGGTAGTCTTCATCGACGACATCTTAGTGTATTCGAAGAGCCACGAGGAGCATGGAGAGCACTTGAGGCTAGTGCTAGAGACGCTGAGACGTGAGAGGCTTTATGCCAAGCTGAGCAAGTGCGAGTTTCTTCTAGACCGTGTCGCATTTCTTGGACACGTTATCTCGGGTGATGGCATTTCAGTAGATCCCGCGAAGATTTCATCAGTCGAGACGTGGCCGACCCCTACCAACGTCACGGAGGTGAGGAGTTTCCTAGGACTTGCCGGATATTATCGGAGGTTCGTGGAGAACTTCGCAAGGATCGCAGAGCCGATGACCCGCTTGACCCGCAAGGATCAGGAGTTCACCTGGACAGAGGAGTGTCAGACGGCGTTCGATGAGCTGAAGAAGCGTCTGACTACAGCACCCATCTTGACCATACCTTCTGGACCTGGAGGATTCGTGATCTATAGCGATGCGTCCGGGAAAGGATTAGGATGCGTCTTGATGCAGCATGGGAAGGTTGTGGCCTATGCCTCTAGGCAGTTGAGGACCCATGAGAAGAATTACCCCACCCACGACTTGGAGCTTGCCGCAGTGATCTTTGATTTGAAGCTTTGGAGGCACTACCTGTACGGAGAGCGCGTGGAGATATTTACCGATCATAAGAGCCTGAAATACGTCTACACACAGAAGGACCTGAACCAGAGGCAGAGACGTTGGCTCAAAGTGATGGCAGACTTCGAGATTGAGCTACAGTACCATCCGAGAAAGGCTAATGTGGTAGCCGATGCTTTAAACAGGAAGCCCATAGCATTTTTCCTGACTATCCAACAACATCTGTTGAGAGATCTAGAGCAGTTGGGTATCGAAGTCATCATGTCCAGAGTAGATGGCCAGATGTCGAGTTTCCAGGTGCAATCGACATTGGTGGAGAGAATCAAGGCTGCTTTGCCGACAGACGCCAGATTTCAGAGGCTTCGACAGAGGACAGAGGCTGGAATACAGACGGGACTACGTATACACTGTAGCGCCCCGTTCTCCCGATGCGGAGAGCGCGGCTAAGAAACACAAGACGGTATCGTTCGATCGGGATAGATTGAATTAAGAACTCGTCCTCGTTATGGATTTGTTTCTTCGGAATCGATTCCCATATTCAGTGGACTGCGCCCCCGGGATCGGCTTAGCGGCAGAGTCAGGAGGGACCTCTCCGCTGCATTCTTTTATTGCCTCGGTTTTTGATGTCGCTTGTTGCTTTCGTGCTTTGAGTTGGTTTTGGGATTTGCTTGTTTTCCTTGAACGGTTTCGATGGTTTTCATTGTTTTCGTTCATTGAACTGCACTTCAATTCCGAGATTGGAAAGAGAGGAAGAAGTATTAATCGAGCTGTTCGTGTGCAGGTAAACGAGCAGTAGGCGGCTTACGAACGGAGTCGTGAAGCGCCTCTTTCCTTCTTCTTTCCAAAAATCTAAGTGAGTGGCTACCAACCCGATTAGCTAGCCCTACTTCCAGCTTTACTCCTTCGCCCTGATCAAACGATACCAAGTAATAATAAAAAAAACCAAGATAAAAGAGAATAGACTTGGTTATTACTGCTTGTCAATCAAACTCGTGAACGGTTACTTACTTGCATGCTAGTTTGTTCGGAATGTTCATCATATGCATAATTGTAGTTAGAATATAACTTCTTCTATAAATTGTGCTATTTATGAATCATATCGTGTATGCGCATAACTGTTCCTAGAGGCTATGCAAAAGAAACATGCATTACTCGTGTTGCCTCAACTGCGTGAAATGATAACTTAACTAAACATCGTGTGTTCGATCATGGACAACTTGTGCACAAGGATATAAGTTCTGCGGACGGTCGCTGGGGCACTGGCACCGATCCGATCCGGACAGACTTCGTGTTTATAGTCAATCGTGTGCGAACGGGATAACTTGCAACGCATCATGTTTTCTGAGCTCCTCGTATTTTCCCGTTGCATGCTATCATTGTCCTTGACTAGTCCATTATGGCATCAAGCCAGTGATCCTTGTGTGTATATGCTTACAACGCCTCGTGTGTTTATCGTGTGAATATGGCTTGCAATGCATCGTGTGTTCAACGTGTATATTTAAACCTGTTGCATACTAACTTATGTCTCCGTGGCAGGGAAGGCAAGGTAAGTATTGTGCAGGTCATTCAGACGGGCAGGTAAAATCCACCGAACGGTGGCACGTTCATTTCAGTAAATTCAATATGCTGCTTACTTGTAAATGAACTAAGGCAAGATAGAAACCCACAAAAATATGCATGCTTCACTAAACAATGTGTTGATTGATAAAGTCAGGCTAGCTCGCCTTCACCAGCATGTTTCGATATGCTGACCCTCGTTGAAACAGGTTCTCCGCACCAAGGCGAACCGAGCGAGGAGCCGAAGTCGTCTACCCAATCCAGTCCAACTGTTGGCGCATCTTCACCGCGCCCCCGAAAGCCTTTTGAAGTCCGAAGCTGCAACTCTTCATACACAAATGCAGCTCCGTGGCAAAGCGATCCTCCAGCCTGGAGGTCCTTATCGTTTTGAGTTTATAAAGGGATGTAATGTACAGGACTGCTATCTCATTTTGAGTCATCTCTTTGTAAGCCGTTCGGCATATTAGCTAACTCGTTCAAGAGTTTGTAATAGATGTTCATTATCAATAAAGAGAACTTTTCTATGTTTCAAATCTGTGTTTCAATTTATCTGCGTACTCTGAATATGTGCTTGCTATGCAAATCATTAAAGCCTTGTGCGGGCGCAACTCCAGGCCCGCACGGCGGTCACGACTCGGGGGACGCCTCGGGGCGTGACATAGTGGTATCAGAGTACAGATTCAAAGTTCCTTAGACTTTGTGCTGGAAAAGTTCCTTTAACGATCAAATTTCTGTGCGAACTCTTGAACTCGCTAGGCCAAAATGAGATACGTTCATGCAATAAGTCCATAATACATTATGATCCTAATGTAATTTACCTTCTTTTGAAGGAATGGATCCAGCGCAATCTGCAGCGCAACCACCGATCGAAACACAAGAAAGCAGTTCGGGCAATTCGGGAAGCTCTCGAAGCCAAAGAGGCATGTCTTAGGTCGACCCGCTTGAGCGGGTAATGCAAATGTTAGAATCGCAACGACAACGAGACGATGCTCGCCAAGTCAAGCTCGAGAGTAATCTAGAGACCCGATTCTCAGTCCAACAGAAGCAGGTCGATGCCCTGCAACAAATTGTTCAGACTTTGGCTGCCAACCATTCCGCCGCAACAGCAGCGACTCCGGTGGAACAGCCCGTGCTTGAAGTGGAGATGCCTCAAATTCCAAGGCCGAGGGACGTGACTGCCTTCAACTTGGGCTATTTCAAGAAAGTCTGCAACACCCCTTTCAACGGGACTGAGGACCCAGTGGTAGCTCTAGATTGGCTAGCCGAGCTCGAAGATCACTTCACTCTGCTAGAGGTCCCCGAAGATAAGCGCGTCGCCTGCGCGCAACTACAGCTCCGCCTCAACGCACACGATTGGTGGGACGTGCATCGACGATCTCTCTAATTTGATCACGGAGAGGAGGCGATCTCGTGGACGACCTTTCGTGCCGCGTTCGAAGAGGAGTTTATACCGCCTCCAGTACAACATAAAATGGAAAATGACTTCGTGCAACTGAGGCAGGGCAGTTTGACTGTGAAGCAGTACTCCGCCGAATTCAACCGACTCTCCAAATTCGCTAGGGCCTATTTACCTGATGCAGCGAGTCGAGCCAGAAGGTTTGAAGGTGGACTACGCCCTGCCATCCATTCGCACGTGGTCAATAATCAATATGGAATAATGCGTGAAGTCATGAATCACGCCCTATCGCTTGAACCACAGTATCCTCACGTTTCCACCGGCGCTGTGCATACCTACAATCACAAACGCCAAGGTAACGATGGAGGAAACACTGCTGCAAAGCGCCGAAACAACGGTGGTCAGCACAGAACAAATCCCAACCAAGTATGTCAATACTGCAACAAACGTGGGCACTCCTTCAATCAGTGTCGTAAGAGACTTGGGTTATGTCTCGCTTGTGGCAATCTAGGCCATGCCATTAATTCCTGCCCGAACCTTCCTGTTCATCGCCCGCAACGTAATAACCCCTAACGGTAAGCATTATTCTTAAGTTTTGGGACAAAACTTCCAATTGGTTGGGTAGGATGTAGCGCCCCGTTCTCCCGATACGGAGAGCGCGGCTAAGAAACACAAGACGGTATCGTTCGATCGGGATAGATTGAATTAAGAACTCGTCCTCGTTATGGATTTGTTTCTTCAGAATCGATTCCCATATTCAGTGGACTGCGCCCCCGGGATCGGCTTAGCGGCAGAGTCAGGAGGGACCTCTCCGCTGCATTCTTTTATTGCCTCGGTTTTCGATGTCGCTTGTTGCTTTCGTGCTTTGAGTTGGTTTTGGGATTTGCTTGTTTTCCTTGAACGGTTTTGATGGTTTTCATTATTTTCGTTCATTGAACTGCACTTCAATTCCGAGATTGGAAAGAGAGGAAGAAGTATTAATCGAGCTGTTCGTGTGCAGGTAAACGAGCAGTAGGCGGCTTACGAACGGAGTCGTGAAGCGCCTCTTTCCTTCTTCTTTCCAAAAATCTAAGTGAGTGGCTACCAACCCGATTAGCTAGCCCTACTTCCAGCTTCACTCCTTTGCCCCGATCAAACGATACCAAGTAATAATAAAAGAAACCAAGATAAAAGAGAATAGACTTGGTTATTACTGCTTGTCAATCAAACTCGTAAACGGTTACTTACTTGCATGCTAGTTCGTTCGGAATGTTCATCATATGCATAATTGTAGTTAGAATATAACTTCTTCTATAAATTGTGCTATTTATGAATTATATCGTGTATGCGCATAACTGTTCCTAGAGGCTATGCAAAAGAAACATGCATTACTCGTGTTGCCTCAACTGCGTGAAATAATAACTTAACTAAACATCGTGTGTTCGATCATGGACAACTTATGCACAAGGATATAAGTTCTGCGGACGGTTGCTGGGGCACTGGCACCGATCCGATCCGGGCAGACTTCGTATTTATAGTCAATCGTGTGCGAACGGGATAACTTGTAATGCATCGTATTTTCTGAGCTCCTCGTGTTTTCCCGTTGCATGCTATCCTTGTCCTTGACTAGTCCATTATGGCATCAAGCCAGTGATCCTCGTGTGTATATGCTTGCAATGCCTCGTGTGTTTATCGTGTGAATATGGCTTGCAATGCATCGTGTGTTCAACGTGTATATTTAAACCTGTTGCATACTAACTTGTGTCTCCGTGGCAGGGAAGGCAAGGTAAGTATTGTGCAGGTCATTCAGACGGGCAGGTAAAATCCACCGAACGGTGGCACGTTCATTTCAGTAAATTCAATATGCTGCTTACTTATAAATGAACTAAGGCAAGATAGAAACCCACAAAAATATGCATGCTTCACTAAACAATGTGTTGATTGGTATAGTCAGGCTAGCTCGCCTTCACCAGCATGTTTCGATATGCTGACCCTCGTTGAAATAGGTTCTCCACACCAAGGCGAACCGAGCGAGGAGCCGAAGTCGTCTACCCGATCCAGTCCAACTGTTGGCGCATCTTCACCGCGCTCCCGAAAGCCTTTTGAAGTCCGAAGCTGCAACTCTTCATACACAAATGCAGCTCCGTGGCAAAGCGATCCTCCAGCCTGGAGGTCCTTATCGTTTTGAGTTTATAAAGGGATGTAATGTACAGGACTGCTATCTCATTTTGAGTCATCTCTTTGTAAGCCGTTCGGCATATTAGCTAACTCGTTCAAGAGTTTGTAATAGATGTTCATTATCAATAAAGAGAACTTTTCTATGTTTCAAATCTGTGTTTCAATTTATCAGCGTACTCTGAATATGTGCTTGCTATGCAAATTATTGAAGCCTTGTGCGGGCGCAACTCCAGGCCCGCACGGCGGTCATGACTCGGGGGACGCCTCGGGGCGTGACATACACGAGGACGGGACTTTGAGATGGGGAGATCATCTCTATGTTCCGAATGGAGAGCTACGCCAGGAGCTGATGACGGAGGCACACAGTTCGACCTACTCTATACATCCAGGAGGCACGAAGATGTACAGAGACCTGAGGCAGTACTACTGGTGGCACGGGATGAAGAGAGAGATAGCCCGCTTCGTGGCTAAGTGTCTGGTGTGTCAGCAAGTCAAGGCTGAGCATCAGAGGTCTGCCAGATTACTTCAGCCGCTCCCGATACCGGAGTGGAAATAGGAGCACATCACCATGGACTTCGTCACGGGTTTCCCGAGGAGTCCTTGTGGTCGCAATGTCGTATGGGTAATCGTAGATAGACTCACCAAGTCTGCCCACTTTTTACCTTTCAGAGTAGGGCAATCTACGGAAGTCTTGGCAGACATGTACATGAGGGAGATTGTACGATTGCATGGAGTGCCAGTCAGTATCGTGTCTGACCGGGATACGAGATTTATATCGTACTTTTGGAGGAGTATGCAAGAGAGTCTTGGTACCCGCCTTAAGTTCAGTACTTTGTACCACCCGCAGACAGATGGACAATCCGAGCGCACCATTCAGACGCTGGAGGATATGTTGAGGGCTTGCATGCTTGACTTCAGCGGATCATGGGAGGACCACTTATACTTGGTCAAATTTTCCTACAACAATAGCTATCAGGCGAGCATTCAGATGGCTCCCTATGAGGCATTGTATGGTAGGAAATGTCGTTCCCCCGTATGTTGGAGCGATGTAGGCGAGAGGTAGATTATAGGACCAGAGTTGATCGTCCATACAGTGGAGAAGGTGAAGAAGATCCAGGGGCATCTACGAGCAGCACAGGATAGGCAGAAGCATTGGGCTAATGTGCATCGACGACCCTTAGAGTTCCAGGTTGGAGAACATGTGTTCCTGAAGATTTCACCTACCAGAGGAACCATCAGATTTGGAGGCAGAGGGAAGCTGAGTCCGAGGTACATCGGACCCTTCGATGTGCTAGAGCGCGTCGGAGAAGTTGCTTACAGATTGGCCTTGCCGCAGACATTGGAAGGAGTTCATGACGTCTTCCAT
Organism: Iris macrosiphon; assembly: GCA_036927795.1. Taxonomy (NCBI): domain Eukaryota; kingdom Viridiplantae; phylum Streptophyta; class Magnoliopsida; order Asparagales; family Iridaceae; genus Iris; species Iris macrosiphon. The sequence goes on from JAYESA010000005.1 coordinate 60,181,335, forward strand.
GTATCTCAGTTGAGGAGGTACATACCGGATCCGAGTCATGTGCTTGACCACTCGGAGATCACCGTCGGTCCCAGCTTGTCATACCAGGAGGAGCCGGTAGAGATCCTAGACCGAAGCGAGAAGGTACTGCGAGGCCAGACTATCCCTCTAGTTCGTGTCGCATGGAGGCATCATGCACCAGGTGAATCAACCTGGGAACGAGAGGACGATATTCGGCAACGTTTTCCCTATCTCTTCGAAGGCCTAGGTATGTCTTAATGTTTAATTTCATTCAACAGTTTTTCTATATGTCTATTTTAATTTCGAGGACGAAATGCTCTAAGGAGGGTATGTTGTAAACCCCCTCAACCAGTAATTAGGGTTAAATAATTTAATTAGCATAATTAGGGTTAATTAGAATTATTTATGATTTAATATATAGCATTATGATACTTGCGCAATGATTGATTTTTTTAGGATACTACCTTAGCTGTTGCCCTAAAACGAATTCCACATATTTGACCTAGACCTGTAAACCCATCATAGTGAACAAAGAACAAATCTCGGATACCGATTTTCGTGCCAAATTATAGCCGCACAAAAGTCGTTACAAACGTCCGTGCGCAAATTAATTAAATTGCATAATTACGTTCGCTGCCCGTTCCAATTGACATTGAGACCCAACCTCAACCAGTTTTGACCAACCCAGATCACGATAATATTGTACACTGAGTCTACTACACCAATGAACCTTGTCCAATCAAATTTAGACTCCCGATTTTTAATTAAATTAAATTAGAAACACCCGTCACATTAATCATGAATTAATTAATGTGGCTACCCAACCTCAATAAAATTGGACCCAACTCCAACCCAAACCCACATCCACATCCACAAGCCTCATACAAAATACCAAACACCATCATAGTCCAATGAGGAACACCAAACATGGTGTTTGTTTGCATTAAATTACCAATCCTAGTTATTGTGCAAATACTAAATTATTCAGGGGCCTAATTGCAAAATTGCAATGTGGTGTCCCCCTCTCATTGGCCCAAACTATCATGGAGAAAAGTAATGCTCATAACCAACCGTAGGCATTTGGTTTCCTCCCATTTTTCATGTCCTTACACCCCCTTTTTGGGAACCCATCATGACCCTACAATTTGAATGGCCTATTCCTAGCCCTCCACTCATCTTGATGGACAACCCCACTCCCCAAGAATGTTTGTCCAGCCGGCCCTAATCCCTAGGCAGCCCCCCTCACTCTTTCTCCTACATATACATACATTAGTACCCATTAAAAGAGAAACAAAACCCTAATAATACCCAAAACCCAAAGTCCCCCAACCAAACCCATCACACAGCCGACCCCAACTCCTTCTCCCCGAGCTCGACGCCGGCCATCAGCCACCACCAGTCGCCACCACCCTAACCCGACCCCTTCGTCGGACCCTCCCCTACCCTCAACCGCCGCCACCCGGCCACTACGCCGCCGGCAGCCACCCCCCAACAGCCCCACACCAACCCGAGTCTCCCTGCCCGCACAGCATAGCCGACCTCCCCTCAGCTTCGTGCTCCGCCACCACCGCGTCTCCGACCACCAGACTTGGCCGACGACTCCCCCGTCCAGTCCTCCACCACCCCGCCTTGTTTCAGCCGATGCCGCCGCCGCCTCGAGGAGCTACCGGACTCGCAGCGTAGATCTATACCAAACTGCTACTGCTGCCCACCTCCTCCCCGCGCGCTGCCGGAGCGCCGTTCGGCCACCCCCGCCGGCGATGACCCACCACCGGACACCCCTCGACCTGTCGAACACCTAGGTACAATATTTTATGTGTAATTATTTATATTTATACATATACTTTTAGTTGCAAGTTATATATATATGAGTCTCATATATCCTGTATTTTAATACCTATTCTATACTATTTAATGTATTTTATGTAATTATCAGTATGTATATTTATAATATTCCAGTATAAATTCCATATTATATATTATAATCATTTTGTTAATTTAATTTATATTATGTATATATGTATGTATGTATGTATGTATGAATATATGAGTGTATGTATGTATGTATGTATGCTTTCTTTTTAAAAATAAATACAAAATATTAAATATCTAATATCTATAATATTAAATACATTTCTGAAAATCAAGTATTATTTTTGTATATACTGTATTTCTATTTTTTGGGTATATTTTGTATGTAAACATAAATATATAAGTACGTATTTTTATAAATAAAAATGTAGGTATATACATAGTGCATATATACATGAGTTTAAATACCCTATTTTTATTTGAATAATATATATGTATATATATTAATATATATGTATATAAATGTATATATTTCAAGTTACCATGCTATATATGAATATGTATAAATAAATGATGTTATGGATATTATCTATTATATACATATATATGTATTTATTGAATATAACATAATTACCAGTGTATTGCTAAATAATACATAAATATTATTTTTGTACTACTAAACATGAATATTATTTAATATATTTTAAATATGATTTAGTGTGTATATAAATACTAGTGTTAGCTAAATATACATACAGCCCCGACCCTGTGTCAGTTGTAGATACGGACAGTGTGTCCTAGTCGTGCTATTGTGGCGACTAATTTTGGACATTACTACATCCTATATAGGATTGCTGGACACTACTGCCGAGGAATCAGGAGCAGGGCTTTGGATTTTGCAGCTACCCGGGGCAGGCAAGTATACCTTGCTGGATTACTGCTTTAAATTTAAATGTTAAATATTTCAATTATACATGAACTGTGCGCATCCGAGATTGATTCGGGTGCAGTCGACATTGCGTCGATGAGTAGTATACTTGACCTAGTTGCTAGTTGACTCACCCACTACTGCGAGGGTATTCTGATATTCTCCTAGACCATGGCACTATACACGTACCACGATGGTACATTCATATTGGGATGCGGGTCCGCGTACCCGATTCGCTATCGGTACGTATGACGCACATCACGGACTAGCATGTATTCTAGAGTAACATAGTTAGTTGAGACTTGGCATCTAGATACGGTACACTCAAGTCGTATATCCGACTTGCGTATCTACATTGGGCGAGAAGGACAACTGACAAACGTATGGGATACCCCCACCGGACTCCGTGGTATCCAGAGGAACCATAGACTCGGTGACTCCCTATATTCAGACACCGCGCTCTACGGAGTGTTACGGACGTATGTATACATTGCAGACACCACGCCTTAGAGTGTGGACGTTATACTTATATACAGATATCTTATTCTTCGGAATGATGGACGTTGCAGATACCACACTCTAGAGGATGTTGGACGTTATGTCTACACCTACTTATACGTTCCTAGGTTATCCTTATATTGCATTTACTTAGATGGTTAGCACACCCCCTCTTTACTTTTATTTCAGTACTATATCTGGCATGCATATTCTATCTTGCTACATCCCTCTGAGGACCTGGTTATCTTCCAGATCTGGACGAGGCCTTTTATCCCACAGTTTACGGGCCAGGTGTAGAGGCGAGGTTTGCTCTTGACGAGGAGCTGGAGGTACTTCCATTAGAGTACCCCTGATCAGATTTGGTAGGCCTTCCGTCTATGACTGGAGCTCCTTACCTAGTTAGATGTTGATCCAGTCTCTCCTTATCAGTACTTTTATTTCAGATATTCAGTACTTTATTTCAGACTATCAGTACATTGTAGTGGGTTTGTTCCCACCAGGCATATTTCAGTTGTACTATGTCAGTCGACTATGTCCTTATATTCCAGTCTTTCATTTCAGTATTACTTGTTATCTGTGGATGAGATTAGACATTTGCCTGTTGTTGTTATTAGACTTGTTAGATTTAGGACAGCGTAGCACGCTTCGTCAGGATCCATTAAATTGGGATATACTCGGAGTCGTGTCAGCTGGCCAATGCCACGTGGCCTGGTTCCATAATATTTTGGGACTGGGGTGTGACACTCTTCGGATTCAGAGGAAATACTACCGCCAGGGTAGGAAGTTGTGTCTTCTGGCGAAGGCAGCCACCCCCAGGGATCTCGACATCTATTCCTTGGGAATCACCATCTTCTCGGAACATCGGATTATCATAGAGGTCTGGGAGATTACATCCCCATATTGCGCAGCTATGTGAGGTCCTGAGGAAGAAATACTCCCAATGGCTGACAGCTTCTTTTTTGAGGTGGTGCCCAGGAAAACACCTTTCGTGGGTTCCGCTGCCTATCCTCCTTGGACCCGTCTTCTTAACTCGCTGGCCAAGAGCGACGGGCTGGAGGTGCTGGACTTCTGACCTCCCCTTATAGAGGGGGCCTTTCGAGCAGAATATCACGAGGCGAGGGGCAGCTCGTCTGTGTCACATCCCACTCCCAAAATATTGAGAGATTAGCCACGTGGCAATGGCCAGCAACACACTCCAATGGACAAACCCAATTTAATGGACCTGTTAGAGTATACTTAAGTTGTAAAATAAATATAATGGTCTATGATACATGTCACATTCTAATTCTAACCTCATCCACAGAAGGTAAACATAAATTAAATATCAAACTAGTCAAACTCAGAAATCTAATCCAATAACAAGTCTCAATAAAAAATGTCTCGTAGAACAACCCGATAATGAGTTTAGTACAGTAATTCAAGAGACAGGAAATAGAGTATCTAAAAACAGAAATAACTGAGTATATAACAAATACTCAAGAGAAATCCTCCGGCACCACCTCGTCCTCTGGTGCTGGTACTGCTCCAGTGTCTGCTCATGTCCCATATACCTTGGGGTAGATCTCCTCTGCTATACCTGAGAACATAATCCGGATCCAGGTCCTCAGGGGACATAGCAAGGTACAAGAATAACTAAAGCCAAATAAATGTAGTATAAAAATAAATCAACAAGACAAACTATGTAACCAGCTATGTGATATGCAAGTGAGATCATCACTAGTACTCAGGCTGAGACCACTACAAGTTCTGTATCGGGGAACCGGTAGAAGGAATATCTCGTAGTGGGCCAAGCTCTGGAACAGAGACTAAAGCACTGCAATAATAAATATATATGTATATAATTAGCATGTAGCCTGTGTGCCTCTCCCCACCCAATGTAATCATACGTCTCATGTCCATGATATCTCATGTCCATAACACGCAAGATCATGACCTCTAGCTAGTACAGTGAGTCATAATAATATCTATGTATATACAAGATCTATGTCACGAATCCTGTAAGCCTATACAGAATCACCATGAATAACTCATGAAAGATTCTGTCTCATGAAAAGTGTGAAGTGTCCTATGGTATGACATACTTGAATAAAGCAAGCACGAAAAATATAGGATCGGGTTATCAACTCTCTAAGTGACGTTACACGACTCCGCGTACGGCGTCGACACCCGAATATTATTTTGACATTAAGCAACGTCTCACGGTCCTAGGTTGAATATATACATCTCAAAAGTATATATATATATATATATATATATATATATATATATATATAGAATTAACTCAAGCAAATAATATAACAGAAATTACTGCAAGTTGGCAAGGTACACTTGCCTAGGGTTTGAACTCCAACAGTTGCTTCGGTGTATATAGAATTTTCAGGTACGTCTTCGGATGCTGGAATAAATATTACCATCATATTCAGAATACATAAAATAGCTAGGATTGACTACCCAAAAGTCCAATTTGGACACAGGGACATAATTGATAGTTTTTGGTCAAAGCGGGGTCTACATGTGACCCACTTCACACCAAAAAATGTGTCAGAGACAAAGTTCTCCAAATTCATCAAACTTAGTGTCTACAAGTTTAGAACGATAATATGAACCCAACGGAATATCCAGAACTGGAATTCGATGACCCGATCACAAAATTGCCCGCCAAATGGAGCCATAGGGCCCACAAAATGGGGTTTTATCAACGTTCTCAGAATCAAACCAAACTTGGCTCACAGGACCAGCGTAACGTTACGAATCCAATGGCACAAGTTTTGTTGCAAAACGACAAGCATATACGAAGTTACAACGAGTATCAGAACAGACCCGATACAGGGTTTTTCGACGGATACGAGTTGATTCTGGTGTGCACGCACATCCAAATAAACTTCCGTAAAATCCCACACATCCTCATTGACAATATGCACCTTTCGATATAATTCGCACACGACAAAGTCGCCTCGTTTAGCGGAATGCACCCAGGTTCGGGAAAATTCAGGTTTCGAAAACCAAGTTTTTGTCAACTTTACCCGCGAATAAAACACAACATACAACAAATTAAAATAAACTAATTTTAGGGTTTTAATCTCGGTTATGTTGTCTAATTTACTGTTCAAACAGAATCTAAAAATATTAACCAGGTTGGGAGTAAATTGGCCATGAACATATGGGTTCGGGACAGTTTCTGAACTACAAAATTTGGTTATTATTCCTGTTTTTGCGTCACGGTTTGCGACCGACACAGGACACGATGCCCCAATCTAATTGTACAGGGTTCGAGAGGGTCACGCAGCGAACACATCGCAATAAGCCGTTCGAGAATCGACACAGCGAGGAGAAAGAAAAACTCATGGGAACAGGGGTCAGCCGCGGTGTGCTACGCGTAGACGGGGCGGCGTGACGGTGCACGTCGGCAGGGGCGGCGGGTAGCTGCTGAGGTCGTCGTAGTCGTGGGGTCGTCGACCGGTGGGGTAGCAGCGACGGAGAAGTCGGCGGGTTGTCGTCGCCGTCGTTGTCTTCGTCGTCGGGGTCGAGTAAAGTCAGAGGTGTTGGTGGTGATTGTGATGGTAAAGGTGGTAGTGGTGATCGGGTTTTATAGGGGAGGGCCACGGTTACGGGGAGAGGCCGGAGCGGGGGGGTCATGGGGGTGTCACCGGGAACGGGGGGGTCGTGGGTGTGCGGGAGATGGGGTCGTGGGTGTGTCGAGGCGGAGTCGGGGGTATAACGGTCGGGGGAGAGATTTTCGAATTCTCAGCTGTTGTGTATTAGTTGTTAGTGGGTCGGGTACGGGTACGGGTATGGATCCAAATCCATTAGGGTAGGTTCGGTTCAGTTTGGGTTGGTTTGGTTCGGTTCAAGTCTAGTTTGGTCTGGTTTATCTAAACACATTGCTTTTAGCTAGAGTCCAATAAATTCCAGTAAAATTACACAACAACCTATTATTAATTATACACTCAAAAATATAATTTTATAATATTTTAATACTTAATTTAATACACAAAAATATTAAATCCTTTGAAGAACATTAATTTAATTAACTAAAAATCGCAAAAAAATCCCAAAATTTTTTATTTAGTTTTTTTAAAAATCCGGGTGTTTACAATTTATTCACCTTAAAAGAATTGCTTCCTCGTAATTAAGAAAACAAAACATAACCGGTCAGAAGAGATGACACGGTTGTAAGACATTTTTGTTGAAGCACGACACATAGAATAAGAAATCATGAACAAGGAAAAATCGAGAGGAAGGGTGAGGGTTAAGCAGAACATATAGGGAAGGAATAAAAAGTTTTTCCTATGCAATGAGAGATAAGTAACTCAAGAGTAAAAGAGTCTGGTTAGAACAAAGATCAACTACAACTTATGAAAACTTGGGTACTAGTTACTAATCTAGACTAACAAGTTCATGCTAGCATAATACTAGACTTAGGCTAGGAAAATGATCTAACAGGCATGTGCTAAAGCATTACTAGGAATAAATAGCTATGATAAAACTTAAATTTTACTCATATTCGCTACTCCTCGAGTCTATGCCTCCTCTACCGTTATCGCAAAAGCCTGTCCACTTCCTTGCGATGGTGTCCTCTGCTGTTGCTGGGCCTGCAGGAAGAGTGCTGCTCGTGGTGCCAAGGGTGGCCTCAGCTGATATCCTCCCGATGCTGGTAAAGATTGTCGGTTTACTATTGGTGCTCCTTATCGACGCTCAGGGCAATCCCTTACTGAATGCTGACTGGATCCGTAAGCTAAACATAATCCCAATCTGCGTCGGCATTCCTTGGCGAGATGGCCTACCTTGCCACAGTAGTGACAAGTAGGAAGGACTAGTGCTAGTGGTGTAAATGCTCTCTATGGTGGATTCATCTGTGGTCGCTTTGTAGCTCCCTGCTATGCTCGGTCTGGTGCTAATGCATGCGGCCGTTTCTGGCTGGACTCTCTCCTGGTGACGCGCTCCATGGGTCGTGCTGCAGCAAGGACCTCCGTGTATGAAGTAGTTACAACGGAGCTGATTAATTTCTGTATCTCAGAGCTAAGTCCGTTAAAGAACTTCTCCGTCTGACTTTGCTGGGCCTCTTGATGAACCTGCGGTTGGGCTTGCATTATTGTGTAGAATATTTGGAACATCCGTTGACCATCCATAGTCTGTCCTGGTGGAAAAATAGGCATTAGTGGAGTAAACTACGACGGTGGTAGAATATAGTCTCGCCGAAATCTTGAGACGTGCTGATCTGCTTGATTGCTTTGTTGAGCTGATTGACCTCCACCTACTGGTGTCACTCCATCATCATAATTGACCACAGCAGCTTGTGGTGTACCTACGAAAGTCTCGTCACTGGTTCTTGGATCCATTACTCTGCATCCAAAATAAACTATAAGAGGTACACAGGGGAATCAAGGCAAGATACAAGTCAAAAAATTATTTTAAAGTAGATATAAAGGTCAAGAACGAATCAATCAAGTGGATAAGATCCTATAATTTATCCTATCTTAATCGCAGGCTTGATCAGTTCCTTAGTTGACACCTAAGCAACATAGTCATATACCTGCATGGGCCACCACAAAAATTATGTCATGCCCCAGTCCCAAAATACCGAGGGACTAGCCACGTAGCAATGGCCAGCAGCACACTCCAATGTGCAAAGCCAATTTAATGGACCCGTTAGAGTGTACTTAAGCTGTAAACCAAATATAATGGTCTACGATATATGTCACATTCTAATTCTAACCTCATCTACAGAAGGTAAACATAAATCAAATGTCAGGCTAATCAAACTCAGAAATTTAATCCAATAACAAGTCTCAATAAAAAGTGCCTCGGGGAACAACCCGATAATGAGTTTAGTATAGTAATTCAAGAGACATGAAATAAAGTATCTAAAAATAGAAATAACTGAGTATATAACAAATATTCAGGAGAAATCCTCCGGCACCACCTCGTCCTCTGGTGCTGGTACTGCTCCAGTGTCTGCTCCTGTCCCATATACGTCGGGGTAGATCTCATGTGCTGTACCTGGGGACATAATCCGGATCTAGGTCCTCAGGGGATAGCAAGGTACAAGAATAACTCAAGCCAAATAAATATAGTATAAAAATAAATCAATAGGGCAAACTATGTAACCAGTATGTGATATGCAAGTGAGAGCATCACTAGTACTCAGGCTGAGACCACTACAAGCTCTGTGTCGGGGAGCTGGTAGCAGGAATATCACGTAGTGGGCCAAGCTCTGGAACATAGACTAAAGCACCACAATAATAAATATATATGTATGTAATCATCCTGTAGCCTGTGTGTCTCTCTCCACCCAATGTAATCACATGTGTCATGTCCACGATGTCTCATGTCCATAACACGCAAGATCATGACCTCTAGCTAGTACAGCGAGTCATAATAATCTTTATGTATATGCAAGATCTATGTCACGAATCCTGTAAGCCTATACAGAATCACCATAAATAACTCAGAAAAGATTCTATCTTATGAATAGTGTCAAGTGTCCTATGGTATAACGTACTTGAATAAAGCAAGCACAAAAATATAGGATCGGGTTATCAACTCTCTAAGTGATGTTACATGACTCCGCGTATGGCGTCGACACACGAATATTATTTGGATGTTAAGCAACGTCTCACGGTCCTAGGTTAAATATGTACATCTCAAAAGTATATATATATATAGAAAGAACTCAAATAAATAATATAACAGGAACTACTACAAGTTGGCAATGTACACTTTCCTGGGGTTTGAACTCCAATAGTTGCTTCGGTGTATGTGGAATCTTCAGGTACGCCTCCGGATGCTGGAATAAACATTATCATCACTCTCAGAAGACATGAAATAGCTAGAGTTGACTACCCATAAATTCAATTTGGACACAGGGGCATAATTGATAGTTTTTGGTCAAAGAAAGGGTCCACACGTGGCCCACTTCGCACAAAAAAATATGTCAGAGATAAAGTTCTCCAAATTCATCAAACTTAGTGTCTATAAGTCAAGAACGATGATACGAACACAATAGAATATCCAGAACTGGATTCCGTTAAGTCGATCATAAAATCGTCCGCCAAGTGGAGCCGTGGGACCCATGAAACGAGATTTTATCAACGTTCTCAGAATTGAACCAAACTTGGGTCACAGAACCAGCTTAATGCTACGAATCCAATGGCACAAGTTTCGTTACAAAAGGATGAGGACATACAAAATTAAAACGAGTGTCAGAACAGGCCCGATACGAGATTTTTCGATGGATACGTGTTGATTTCTGTGTGCACGCACATCCAAATCAACTTTCATGAAATCCTACACGTCCGTATTGATGATATGCACCTTTTGATGCAATTCACACACGACAAAGTCACCTCGTTTAGCAGGACGCACCCAGTTTCGAAGAAATTTGGGTTTTTAAAACCAAGTTTTTGGTCAACTTTATACACGAATAAAACACAACATACAACAAATTAAAATAAACTAATTATAGGGTTTTAATCTCGGTTATGTTATCTAATTTACTGTTCAAATAGAATTTAAAATATTCACCAGGTTGGGAGTAAATCGGCCATGAACATAGGGATTCGGGACAGTTTCTGAACTACAAAATTGGATTATTTTTTCTATTTTTGTGTCGCGGTTTACGAACGACACAAGATACGATACCCCAATCTAATTTCACAGGGTTCGAGAGGGTCACGCAGTGAACACATCGTAATAAGCTGTTCGAGAATTGACACAACGAGGAGAAAAAAAACTCAGCGGAACACGGGTCGACCACGGTGTGCTACGCGTGGACGGGACGGCGCGGCGGTAAACGTCGGCGGCGACAGCGGGTAGCTGCTGAGGTTATCGTGGTCGTGGGGTCGTCGGCCGGCGGGGTAGCAGCCACGGAGAAGTCGATGGGTCATCGTCGTCATCTTCGTCGTCGTCGAGGTCGAGTGAAGTCAAAGGTGTTGGCGGTGGTTTTGATGGTGAAGGTGGTGGTGGTGGTGATCGGGTTTTATAGGGGGAGGGTCGTGGTTACGGGGATAGGCCGGAGGGGGGCTCGTGGGGTGTCGCTGGGAACCAGGGGGGTCGTAGGTGTGCGGGGTATGGGGTCGTGGGTGTGTCGAGGCAGAGTCGGGGGTGTAACGGTCGGGGGGGATTTTTGAATTCTCAACTGCTGTGTATTAGTTGTTAGCGGGTCGGGTACGGGTACGGGTATGGATCTAAATCCATTAGGGTTGGTTCGGTTCAGTTTTGGTTGGTTTGGTTTGATTCAAGTATGGTTTATCTAAACACAATGCTTTTAACTATTAGAAAATAGTTTTTGAGCCCAATAAATTCTAGAAAAATTACACAACAACCTATTATTAATTATACACTAAAAAAATATAATTTTACAATATTTTAAAAATTAATTTAATACACAAAAATATTAAATTCTTTGAAGAACATTAATTAATTAATTAAAAATCACAAAAAAATCTTAAAAATTCATATTTAAATTTTTTAAAAATTCGGGGGTTTACAGTCTGCCTCTAGTGGTTACAACTGTACTTAGGGTTGCCGCTGGGTGGGTGCCTTTGGTTTCAGCTGCTAGAATGTCGACTACCTTTTCGTGGGTACTACTGCTTTGTTGCAACAGTAGTTGATAATAATGTTGGCACAATAATGCCCTGGAGAGGATACTTCATATGCCGTAGTTGTTTCCCTCACTTTGTTCTTGTGGTTGATCACATTACCCAAGTCAAGCGATGACTGATTCACTTTTGCACCCTTCTTATGAGCCCGGGTAGACCGAGCACATGGGTACGTAGGTGTTGACTTTGCTTCTTGACCTGTGGTTCGTACAAGAACTTGCCCTATGATGCTAATGGAAGATTCTTTAGACTGACCCTGTCCAATTGCCATTGCGGTTTGGACGTATGGGTCAGTTTTGTAAAACTTTTCCTCATGGGTACGCATTACAGTTAGCGGCGCCTGCTGATGGTCGGCCGAATTAGCAATTTCTTGAGCTTGGCGAGGTCGCATTGTCTTAGACTTCTTCATCCTACCATGCGCCGGTGCGTAGTATGATGTGTCCAAGTTCATATCTCCACTCTTCTCATCATGGCATATGGAGTCAGCGTTGCGTGAGATTCAGTCGAAGACGAAACTTCTGTTGCTGTCATGGCCGCATACGGCCATCTTTCTGCGCCTGTCGATCGGTGCCAAATAGTCCTCCTTTTGGGGTTTTGATGTGGCCGCATGGAACGTGTCTTAGTGCTCAAACTCCTGGCATCGTAGTATTTTTCTCAGCCATAGCTCAAATGCTGAGCACTTTTCTTGTTCGAAGAGGCTGCCGCATGAAAGGTGTCAACTCGTATGGATGTATAAGGTGCATCCCCTACTGCTGGGGGAGATACGGGAAGCTCATGCTCCACAGTTGGGTGAGGCGTAGAGGCTTTTACAACCCATATCCTGCAGGTCTTCAAGTGCTGAGCACTTTTCTTGTCAGACAAGGTTGCCGCATGAGAGGAGTCAGCTCGCGTGGGCGCATAATATGCGGTCCCTGTAGCAGAGAGAGAGACGGGAAGCGCATACTCTATAGTTGGGTGAGGCACAGCGGCCTCTACAATCCATGCCCTACGGGTCATCTTAGGCTTTGCCATCCTTGGAGAAGTGTCATGCCCCAGTCCCAAAATACGTAGGACTAGGAATACGTAACATGCCAGCTACGCATTCGACTAGACTTTGGTCCGATTCGAATACATATAAGCTGTACTAGAAGGGTTACTATCTATAAATATCTATGCCTCAATCCACAATGAACGGAATATACAAGAATGAGTTACATGTGCTAAAGTCGGCCGCTAGTAACCCATAAGCTCGAATAGACTCGAGGAGTAATATGAGTCTATAAAACTAGGCTATATCAGCAGATGAATAAACAATATGAATAATAAACAATACTCCTAAAAATGATATAAGTACCTGACACCAATTCCTGCATGACAAAGCAACACACATCAGCAACTCCAGTCAGGCTCCATAATGGTCTATGCTGCAAAACTGGCAAGGGACCAAGTCCTCAGAGGGATATAACAAGATACAAGAAACATCATGCCAAGATAAATACAGTATATGAATTATATCAATAGGGCAAACTATGTAACCATCTAAGTGATATGCAAATGAGAGCAACATTAGACTCAGGCTGAGACCACTACAAGCTCTGTGTCGGGGAGCCGGTAGCAGTAATACTATATAGTTTTACTATGTAGTTACTATGTAGTTTACTTGTAGTGGAATATATATATAAAATCAGCATGTAGCCTGTGTGTCTCTCCCCACCCAATGTAATCACACGTCTCATGTCCATGACACGCAAGATCAAAACTAATGCAGCAAGTCATAATAAAATCTAAGAATATAATGTCTATGTCATAAATCCTGCAACCTACATAGAATCACCTTGAATATTTCAGGAAGATTCTGTCATATAGATAGTGTCAGGTGTCCTAGGTATAACGTACTTGATAAGGCAAGTACGAGAATATAAAGGGTCACGATATCCATCTCTAGGTGACGTTACACAACTCCGCGTACGGTGTTGGCACCCGACTAATAATCGGACACTAAGTAAAGTCACACGGTCCTAGGTCAAGCATGTACAACATATATAAATAAGTCAAGGAAATAAGTAACAAAACTGTAATGTTGGCAAGGTACACTTGCTTGGGGTTCTGGCTCCAACTGTAGCTCTGACCTCAGTGGAAATTGCAGGTACTACTCCGATTGCTGGAATAAATATCACCATCAGATTCAAAAAATATCAAATAGCTAGAAATGCCTGTCCTCGAGTCCAATTTGGACACAGGGACAAAAATGACAGTTCCTGGCCAGAGCGGGGTCCACATGTGGCCCGCTTCACACCGAAAAATGTGTCAGAACCAAAGGTCTCCAAATTCGTCAAACTCAGTGTCAACAAGTCCAGAATGATGATAAGAACCCAACGGAACTTCCAGAATTGGATTCCGATGAGCCGGTCACAAAATTGCCCGTCAAGTGGAGCCGCGGGGCCCACGATATGCGATTTTGTCATCGTTCTCAGAATCGAACCAAACTTGGGTCACAGGACCAGCGTATTGCTACGAGTCCGATGGCACAAGTTTCGTTTCGATCCGACGTGTGTACACCAAGTTACAGCGAGATCCAGAACAGGCAGAGACGGGACGTTGTCGACGGATACGCATTGATTTCGGTGTGCACGCACATCCAAATCAACTTCTGCGAAATCTCGCATATCCGTATCAACGGCGCGCACCTTTCGGTGAAGACCGCACGCGACCAAGTCGTCCCGTATGACGGGGCGTACTCAGTTCCGGAGAAAAATAGGGTATCATTTTTCCTGTTTTTGGATCGCAGTTCGCGATCACCTCTGGTCGCGACACACCGAGCGGGTAGCACGGACATCGAGAGGGTCATGCAGGGTTCGCGACACAACAGACGAAACAGAAAATGGGGCAGCGAGGAGAGAGAAAAGAGTACCTGAACAGGGCTTCGCGAAAACTAAATTCTCGTGTCCGCGAGTCGACACGACACAAGGGGACACTGTGTCAGGGCTGTGTCCGGGTTAATGTAGTTAGGGTTTTGGATTGATGACCGGAGACTCGCCGGAGGAGCTCGCCGGGGGAGGGCAGCACTGATGGAGGCAGAGGCGGCTCGTCGGGGCGGCTCAGCTCGGCTGCAGGGAGGTGGCACGACGACCGGGGTTGCTGCGGCTGCTGCTGATTGGTGGAGAGGGTCGGGGGAAGCTCTCTGGAGCTGCTGCGGTGGGTGGCTGGACAGTGTCGGTGGCGTTGGGGTTCGACGGGTCGGGATCGGGGAGACGATGACGAGGTGGCTGGGGGTTCGACGGGGACGGAGGGGTTAGGGTTCAGGCGGAGGTGTGAGGGGTTTATAAAGGGGAAGAGGGAGGCGGACGGGCGACCGGTGAGTCGGTTATGGGAGGCGACGAGGCAGCGGGTGAGGGGGAGCCGAAGCGGCTGGGAGGCAAGGTGCCACGGCGGTTACGCGGCGGTTCAGCCGACGGAGGGGAGACGAGGGGTCGGGGTATGGTGGTTAGGGATTTCGGGTCTAGTGGGTTAACGGGTCCGGGTCGGGTTCAACTAGGATCCGACCCGACCCAACCCGACCCGTTAAGAATTTGGGTTCGGTTCGGTTGAACCAGGTCTGAGTTGGTTCGGGTTGGTTTTGCTTCACTTGAACCGGGTTTAATCCTAGGGTTTAATCCGGTTTATTTAAAATTTAGTTTTTAGGGCTTTAAAAATGCTTTCGGGGTCCAATAAATTCCCGAAAAATTATCCTATGTCTAATTTTTCATTTTACACCAGAAAATATTATTTTCTTAATATTTTAATATTAATTAATATCATTTAAAATCAAAATATCTTAGTTTTAATTACAGAAAAATTCCTGAAATTCCAAAAATCTATTTTAAAATTCTTGAAAAAATCAGGGGGTTTACAAGAAGCGCCGCCCTCAGGGAGCATTTTCTCAAAGGCTTGCTGGTCGAAGCGTACAACCAGTATCCTCTGGGTCGAACCCAGCTTCGACGCATCAGACTGCATCACGACCTTCTCATTAGAGAAGAAGAAAGTCCCTAGCTGAGTCGCCACCTTGTTTTTCATTTAAGTGAGTTTGGGAAAACTTTTGTTTAATAACAAACAAAAAGTACAAAAAATCCCTATACAGAAAATATAAGTACGATATTTTTTAATCTGGATAATATGACGATGGAGATCGAGTACTACATCGACTCTTTTACTCCATTGACGGTTCGACGAGGGAATGAGGGATGCTTTCTTCTCTTCTCTCTCTCTTGAGCTTGTGTGCACATACATAGCTCGTCTGGAAGGGTATGGTCTCTGAAGTAGAAAAAGCCAGAAGAAAAGTCAGCCAGTCCGTCCCTTGGAACATCTAACTTGCTCCTATTTATAGCCATCATATTGATGTGCTATAGGTGCCGCATGTGCTACTATTTGGTGGCCGCAGGGGGCTCCTTCAACAGAAGCGGTTGCAACTGTAGGCACATACTATGGCCAGACTACCATGTGTACATCCTTAACATGATGTAGTTGAGTCCAGGTCGAGCTGCCATATGGATGTTTGTTGCGAATTATTGTTGCTGAAGATCTGGATGGTTCTAGCCTTTTTTTTGCGTTACTTGGTCAACTTGATACGTATCCCGCATTTAGTTGGAGAGAATCACTTCAGTCACAACAGAAAGATTTTGTCTCAGGAAATCCTTCCACATTAGTCGCATGGAGTCTGGGATACATGGAACGCATAAAGTCTGAAATGCATTGGGCCAGAGATGCATGGAACACATAGAGTATAGGACGTATAGGGCCAGATATGCATGGAACTCATCGTGGCTGGGACGCATATTTGCTCTTCTTTGGCCTTGGTCTTATGGATACTTTGGCCGCATAACATTGTAGCCGCATACAAACTCTCGTCTAGCCTTGGTCGAATGGATACTTTGCCCGCATGATGACAAAGTCACATAATAATGTAGCCACATATGAAGGAACACATGTCATTGCGCATCTAACGAAAGTCATTAATACACTGATGTGACTTTTTGTCTTTTTATGAGCTGTCACTTCTTTTACGATTCTTGAAGCGCTCTGGGTGATGAGTGGTGTGTCAAAACTTCTAACATGCATTGAATGTTGTGTCAGAGATCTCATGTGACCTCCTTTTTGGCTATTTTTTCATAGGGAAGATTGAGGGAGTAGTGGAGCATGGCACTGCTAGTGTATAGGAATACTAGTTATAAAATGGTCGGCACATGTCATTGGATAATTTTGGCGTAGGGGCTTGATCACTGCTACACATGGCATTTGTTTGCTATTGGCTCATGGAGGGCTTTTATATTTTTTATGCTTCTACACCTGCGGCTTCCACCTTTAGATCATCTGGAAGCCTAGTGACTCAAAGAAGTCGTTCTATGTCTTCTAGCCACTATACACATAGATGATCAACTTTGTTCCTTCGAACTCTCTGGGACTAAGTATTTTGAAGTCTAAGATGGTGTCGATCTTGGGCTGGGCAGGTTACGGCTGCTGCGGTGGCTGGAAAAATACGTCATCCATGGAGGCCAAGGCAATGAGATGGGCATTATCTATGCCCTCTCTTAAGATAGTAGTCTACTCCCTCTGAGTATCCATCATACCACGGAGCAACTCGTAGAGCTTAGTGTCACTACCCCATTTCCAGAGCAGGGTATTTTTTTTATTTTAATTTAGTTAATTGTGTATTATTTATAATTAATTTTATTTATATTTAATTGATGGTTGTATTATTTTTTATTATTTTTTTAGGGTTTTGGCTAGCCTGGACCCATGTCAGACCCTAGTGGACCCATGTCCGACCTAACCCACACCCTTGTGAGACTTATTTTTGGGTTTAGAATATTTATTATATTTTTAGTGGGTTAGTTGGAGAGATTTGGAGTTAGTTTGAGTGCTTTTGGAACCCGAAACCCAAACCCAAGTGAGAGGAGGGCATTTTGGGCATTTGAAGACTTTGTAAACCCTTTTATATGTGTGAGACCCGACCCCAACCCCCCTTTCCCAGTCGAATACAATAGCTCCCCCTCCCCATTTCTTCTTCTTCACCACTTCTTCTTCTTCTTCTCCATTCTCCATTTCTTCTTCTTTCCTTCTCCCAAGTTCAAGTAAGTACCCTATTTCTCCTCTTTCTTCTTCTATTCTCCATGGTTGTGAACCCTAGCCCTACATTCTTCCCCAACCTAGGTGGGTAGAACTTATATTTGGTGTTGGAGCTTGGATTGGAAGCTTGGTTTATTGGATTTGGAGTTTTTTGGAGACTTTGGCTTGGGATTCCAACTCCCAAGAGGTAAACCCTGATTTTCTCTCTTGTAATTACTCTTATATAGTGTAATTAATAGTTTAGAACCTTCCTAGACCTTAGGGCTACCCGTGGGAGAAAGTTGGAACTAGTTTGGTTGTGTTTGGAGGCTTTGACATTAGATTTTGTGTCAATTTCGGGTAGAATCTGAAATTTGCCCAATTTTGGGTGATGCCCTAGGTTAGACGGACCTAGGTAGACGTTGTCGGGTGTCTTGAGGGTTAGTGCGTGTCTCCGTTCGGACATGTGAAGTCGTGTCGCAGAGAAATGGACGTTTCGGGCGTTTTCGGGGTTTTCGTCGTAGCCGGTTCTAAGTGCGTGCACGTTTTCTCCACGGGCCTAGAATCGACGGGGTAGTATTTTTTCTAGGATCTAGACATCGTTTAGAACCTGTGGATAAATTTTGGGCCGATTCCGAGTTGGTTTGGTGTGCGTTTCAGGAGGTTTTTCGAACCGCACACCGCGTGTTCGTCGAAATGACCGAACGGCCATTTCGACTTGGTTTCTTAGTTTCGGGCTTGTGTGCGCGTTGGATTAGCTTCGGGGAGTGTGTGCTAGAATTTTCGAATTATATTTTATATATATATAGGTGTTTGTGTGCGTAGGGGTCGTTGGGCGTGCGTTGGTGGGGCGTTGTGCGTTGTGTTGTGTGTGTTGAGTTTATAGGTATATATATGTGTATATATATAAATGTGTATATATTTCTATATATATATATATATATATATATATATATATATATATATATATGTGTGTGTGTGTGTGTGTGTGTAGTTGTGTGTGTGTTAGTGTGTGTGAGAGTGTG